>NKZP01001064.1:1355-180563 GCA_002370765.1 Metschnikowia similis
GGGGGGGGGGGGGGGGGTGAATGTGAGGGATGTGGGTATGAAAGGAAATCAGGGAAGAGATGGAAATGAAGGTCTGAAGCGGGAACAGAGGGATGGATATGAAACAAGCGAGAACAAGCTGCTGTCAAAGCGCAAAGGTTCGAGATGCCTGGTTTGTGCAATGAACGTGGAGATGGTCCGCAAAAGAATGTGGAAGAAACCTTGAAGTACCGTGATAAATCGGAGCTTGAGAATGGGGCCACGCGCGTCCCGATGCCTAGCTCTTTCACGTGACGCACTGCACATAGTCCCAAGTCCCTATAGAGCATAATTGGTCCGCCTTAGGGCATATCCATTGTTCAATGCACACTCAATGTTTGCGTGGTCTAGCTGTATTTCATGGGGCATAGCGAGTACATCCTTGGTGCAGCTCAAGTGAATACTATTCATAACTTACCTAGTGCTTACTGGCGTGCCTGGCGCTTACCTCGTGCATACCGGCGAAACGCATAGGGACAAAATCCATCTTCTGGGAACGCTCTTGATCATCGCCTGCATGCCAGTTTTGCCACCGTTCGAATGGTCACCTTGTGCACTGACCTTTAGCAGCATTGCACTGGCAGCTATTTGTACTGCATGTACATCATGTTGGGGTTTTGGGGCCATTGCTTCTTCTGTTCCTCCGTGTACTGGCTATTCATCATTGGCATAGCTTGATTGTACACATAGCCCCCTGGCACCATGGCGTAAGAGTATGGTCCGCCCATCGCCTGCATGGTGTACCCTTGCATCACATAGGGTGCGATCGCGGGCCCGCCTTGCTGCATGCCCTTGACCGGAACCATGAATGGGCCTGCTCCGTATGCGCCTACGTGGCTTCCTTGCTGGCCTCCAATATGGTATGAGCCCGGCACCGCGTGCATTGGTTGATGGTACTGAGGCATCTCGCTGTAAGCCATAGACCCCGTGGCTTGCTCCATGTGCTCTTCCCCGTTCATGCGTTGGCCTCGAGGCAAGATTGAAGGCCTGCTGTCAAAAGACTTGTCAGATTCCGATACAACGGCTTGGTGTTCACCAGAGTCTGCTTCAAACACCCCCGATTTGGGTGCTTCCAAGGTCTCTTCAAAGCTTGCAGGCACTTGTACTTCTGGCTTTTCACTGTGATCATGCTCGCTGGCTACGGCATTAACCGTATTGGCAGGGCCTTCTTCAGAAATAGCGTCCTTTTGCGGCAATTTAGGAGCGTGTGATAAAATCATCAGCTCCATTTCCTCCAACGATGATGGCACCAATCTGGATGCTTGTGCATAACCCACTTCAGCTCCATTCTTATGCTCTCTCTTCTTTGCTTTTCTGGCCTTGGATTTTATGTTGCTGCCTTGCAATACTTGAGGGTTCACAATGTCGGGTTTCTCCATCTCGAAAGCATCTTGTTCCGCGTTGAGTCTAATAATGGGCCCAAACATCTTCCTCACCATGACCACGATGGCCCGTAAACGTAAAATGTTCTCGTAGCGGGTGCATTCTGCTGCAATAGCTTTTTGGCGACTATTGGAGTCATGGTGTGTGAGCTCGGTATCCTTTGAGATCCTATTGACCGCCTCGTTATCAAGGAAGACAGGAATCTCCTGGTTTTTGCTGAAGTAAGAGCCGCCAAAAAGAAGATCGACATTGCCTGATTTGAACAAGTGGTCATCGTTGAAATCCTTAAACTGGCACCCAATTGGTGTGTAGTCTTTATAGTGGACATCTTCGTCGAAGTAGTGGGTTCTGATAGGTGGCTTGTTCTCGTTGAACGCTTCCAAGATTCTGGCCTTAGTCTCCTCCGTATCGAAGTCAATAAGTATATTGAGAGCATTTAGCAAATTAGTGGAGAATTTGATGTCTTGATGCAAAGAGCCATGTTTGCGGTAGAAAGCCAATATGAACCTAATCACTTGGAGAACGCCCTCGATGTTGTCTTCTTGGATTCCAAAAGACCCAATTGCGCCGATATAAGCCAGCGCGTACTGTAACACAAAGCGCTGGAAGTCTCTATTAATTTCCTCATTTGGCAAGGAGCTGAAACTGAAGAGAACGGTCAACTGCTCAATTACTAACCGTGAAGATTCAGCAAGCGTGCTGGAAGATCCCTCTTTGAGATAAGACAAAAAGTCCGCCTGGACTTTCTGCACATAGAGCAGCCTTTGGAAGGCTTTCGGGTAGAAGTAGTCGCCAATTATGCGTAACAAAATGACATTTTTGCCGGCAGGGTCCATGTCCCGTCCAGAGCTCTGAATAGCAGTCAAATATGCCTCCTGCAACCATGGCTTTGCGAAAATTGCTGCCAAGTTGTACCTGGGAATGGCGGTGTTGGGGTCTCTTGTGGACTGGGCACGCAAGAACCAAAACACTGCCATGAACTTCTGCCCCAAGGTATTGCATATGACCCCGAGGTGGTTATACGGCTCGTGCATAGTAGGGAGAAGGCCAATGCATTTGAAGTAGCAAAACATTGGGAAGAGATAAAGGTCATTCTTCCATTTCTCACTGGCTGCGGATTTTTTCAAGTGCTTATAGTAAGCAGAAACCGACTTTCCGGGCTCAGCATAGTTGACGGTACAAGTAGCCTCAGCCCGAGCCAAATTTCCCAAGCCCAAGAGACAGTAGAAAATGGCATATGAAAGACTAGAGTGGAATTCGGACGAAGAGGAAGACTTATGGCTGATCACGATGTCAAACTCTTTGAGAAAGTCTGAAGGGATCAAGAGATTGGGGTATTTGGAAAACTCGCGAAGAAAGAAATTATAAAAGGCTTTTGCAGACTTGAGGAATTTGGAAAAGGATTCATTGAGTTTTCTCATCTCTACCGCCTTGAAGGAATGGTTCTTCAGACTTTTCGAAATTGGGCCATTTTTCTTGGTTTTCTTTGCGTTTGATTTCTTGGCGGTTGGATCCTTTGCGCTTGGATCCTTTGTGCCTGGACCATTTTCAGACGTAGATCTCTTGAGCGAATTCACCAGGACCTCGAATAGCTCGGCGTGCTGGCTTTGATACATCTTAATGATGGGGTAATGGAACGACATCCAGAGCTGCTGCAAGAGGTCAATCAGGGCGAACTGATCCGGATCAACCTGGTGCTTGAGAACCTCAGCATCGCTGTGTAGGCGAGAAAATGAGGCGACATCTTCGAGCACCCACTCTTGGAACTTGCTTTGCACTATGGTGGTAAAGCCCAACACCAAAGATTGGTCAACGTAGCGAGCGGCAAGGAATTCAGCAAGCTGGGCCTTTTTCTTGCGGATCTCATGCTCAATTTCGGGGCGCATTGTAGTCAGAAGTAATGATAGGTGAGCCAAAATCGAATGGCCAAAGAAGGTTCAGGACAGATTCAGATAGTACAGAACAAATGGAACTGTTGAAAGCCGGAATGAATCAACTATCAATGTAATGTATCGAGATAAATCAGACAAAATTCTTCGAGAATGTCAATCAGAAAGTAGCGGAGTCTGATTGTTGGATCAGAGCGAAAATGATTGAAATTGAATATGATCGATAACAAAAAATCCGGTTCAAATAATCGGATCAGGAAAAGCTTTTAAACGGGATCAGAACGGGCTTATTCAGCGGTATGGTGTTCAAATCACAACCTAAGGAAAGAAGTGGATTCAGGAGGTAAGTCGTGGAGTGGTGGCACGGAATTGGTGGGAAACGGCGCTTGTCAAGGGAAATCTGGGTGCGTACTATGGAATGCCGGTACTTCGGAATAGATTCTTGGGGCGGTTTAAATGGATTCTAGTATGGTCTACCAAAAGGTGATCATTATAGACTAGGAAGAATGTGGCTGAAACTTTTTTCTGCGGCCGACTACGCGCACGTAGCTGCAAAACACCCACGAGCCGAGCATCGCGTCACGTGCAGACCCCAGGGCACAAGGCACAGCACCTCACGGCCGCACATGGATGGACATGGCAGGGACACCCTGGCCTCTAATCCCTGAGCAGTGCTGGCAATGGCTTCTTAGGGCTAAATACAAGTATTGCTTTCTAGGTGCAGTACTTCGACTGTACGTACTCTTGATTTAGTGTTTATGCTGTTGACATGGACGCTTTTGGTGCTATTGATACTGACAGGGCCAATTACTTGCGACTTCTGTTTCCGCCTTGAATTCCTGCTCAAGCAGTGATGGGTACAACTTTGCAAAGTTCATCTTATGAATGTCCATTGTTTAGTCGTACACAAAAATGGGGGAAAACTCCCTGAACTCTCCCGTGCACCCTAGATCCATGTTGAAAGGATGCTGTCTACGTTGAAGAATGATGAGTTTGACGAATGGATGCATATGTGGTCACTTTTACTAGACTTACAAGTGCCTCTTGTGGTTTCTATTGATGAATTGTGTTGCTGCATTCGCAGTTTGATACTACCAGTGATACTCAATTATCGGGATGTAGTTCTTCCTTTGGTATACTTGGATTTTTGCAGGCCTTGGATCTGCTGCTGAATCAATTTAAGTACGTGTGTGTTGGGTTCTTCTTCGGCAGCACCATCTTTGGCCACGTTTGGCCTTGGTTGGGAGAACCTAATCTCAGCTGCGAGTCCTCAAGTGAAACCTATGGGTTGATTCTTTCACCAGCGTGACTCACAGAAATTGTCACTGTTGGCAAATTGTGGGTAAGTGGGCAACACCAGGTTATCTTCGGCGGACTTTTAAGTATTGTGCCGTCACCCTTTCGAAAATCCTTCACAATATCTCTCACATTCCCCAAAGCGACATTCCTGGTCTAGCCTTACTAGCATACTACAATTCCATGGCCAGAAGAATTGCAAAAGCACGGAGCCGATCCCTTTGGGGAATTTGTTAAGAAATATCCTACAACAAGAAATTTCTACCTCGACTAGATTCTCACCTATTCTCCGGAGCTATCTCACGACGTTTTGGGTAGCTTAGCACAGGGTCATATCAGTCTTTATCAAGCACATTCTTGAAATTTAGTTCGGTTAATTCCAAGACAAAGAAGCTCAGGATATGTATCAACTTCTTTAGTATAAAGCCCTTCCGTTCATTTGATCAAAGATCAAAGAGACACCGGAGAGTGAATAATTGCTGAAAGTTAGAAACGGCACGAGAGATATTATGCTAGTGATTGAATGAAAATATGGGACATCACACGAAGTTAAAAGACATCAATGCCATTATGAGAGATTCACTTGATTTCAGAGATAGTTTGACTCCATGAGAGATAAAGAATAAATGCAGATTTATTGAACTCATGAAACCATACAAGACAGCCACAAACACTAACGCTTTCATTTCGTAAAGTTGTAGTTATTATGATCGGTATGGAGAGATGTAAGCATCTTGGGCATTTTGGCTATGAATGTGTAAGCAACACTTACGAAAAGATACATGGATGAGTTTATATGATCCATGTACCTCATGCGCTAGCATCTTCACTTTATAGTCACAATGGAACCCGTTAAGGATTACCGTGGAGTCCGGACAGGTAACCCGCAAACCCATAGATGTCAGTACATGGGACCATAGAGACAACTGTTTCGATGGATACGAAGAAGAGGCTCCCAGTTATATGTACTTATATGTACTATATACCATGTACGTAGACATCTTACCACAACGGAGACCAACACTATGGTACTCCTAGATAGACGGATCACACCATGGTTATGGACTAAGTACTATACTAGATATGATAATCCAGGTAGTACTAGACTGAACATGATGACAGAAAAAGCATGGCGAGTGCGGTGCCCATGCCAATGAAATCAATCCAGAATAAGTGCGCAGTCGCAAAAGCCCCAGACCTTCCATGTTCATGCTAGGTTTTTGATGGTAGTAGATTATGCCCATACATATTCGAAGCGTCCAACAAGCATCACGCGAATTGCTGTGACTGATGCAGACCTTTGGGTATACATTTTGTAAGGATTTCTGTATGGCGTTTTGCCTACATGCCGTAGGTCACAGTCTTCATGGTCAAGCAGGTGTGCAGAGTAGTCCAGGGCAAGGTTCAGGCGGGATTGGACGAAGCGGCATTCAAGTGGAAACATCGCAATAGTATACAGAGCCGAGCACATGGCCTGCGGACTAGGAAACCGGGGATTTTGGCGGCCAATTATGATAACAAGTCTTTGCGCATCCAATAAAGACAGAAGGTCTTTGAACTTCCAATTAAGAAGGCAGGGCCTCTGGGCGGCGAAACTCCAAAACAGAAAGCACCTCCCAGCCGGCTTTGCGGCACATGACTTCCCTCACGGCCCAGCCGCGGCGGCGCATCACTGACTTCACGTTTTCCGGGTTGTTTCGGGCGCAGAAGAGAATATAGGCCGAGCCCCTGGCACTGAGAATGTGGTCGAGGCGGTGCAAGACGCGCCACGTGACGGCCATCCCATCGGCACCACCCAAGAGCGCCAAGTCAAGCCACTGCTCGTCGTGGGCATCCTCGGGGATCTCCGGCACCTCGTCCGCAGGCACGTACGGCGGATTGAACACTAGGACGTCCACGGCGTGGGGGCGCACCGCCAGTAGAAGGTTCATCTGGAGCACATCTGCCAGGCCAAGGGAGCCGGCGCTGGCCATGGCTTGCTTTATGGCCAGGCATGCGGCCGGATTCACGTCCGTGGCCAAAAACATG
Source organism: Metschnikowia similis (assembly GCA_002370765.1). Classification (NCBI taxonomy): domain Eukaryota; kingdom Fungi; phylum Ascomycota; class Pichiomycetes; order Serinales; family Metschnikowiaceae; genus Metschnikowia; species Metschnikowia similis. The sequence continues at coordinate 7,970 of NKZP01001064.1, forward strand.
GCCTGTGGAAGCACGTTCATGCGGAGAAACGCCGACACGATGCCGGACCCGCCGCCAATCTCACACACCACCGGAAATCTGAGAGCCTGGAGCTGCGCCAGATCAAGCTCCAAGCAATCAAGAAGAAGAAATGAGTCTTCGGCGGGTTCGTACACCCTGGCATCGAGGTTTCTTATGTACGGGGTGGGAAGCATACCGTGTGGGTGCGAAGGCCTCGATGCGCCATGGACGAGGGAGCGTTAGAATTAGTATGGTAGTCACTGCCTGCGAATCTTCGCGCATCTACTAGGCCATTGCGCTCTACTCACCCATGTTACAGCCGTGGACCACCACAGAATTGCTACTATAGTGCTACAATAGGGCACAGTACGCCCTGATTTCAAAATATCCATTCGGTGCTTTAGTGGGAGATAAAGCCCTTGGCTTCTCATTATTATTGGCGTCACGGTTGAAAGCGCTCCTTACTCTCCAATAAACCCTCCTTTTGACTTGTTTCAAAAGAGTATAAATGACGAATGAATCATGAGTGTCCATCCAGAATTCAGCAGTCTGTGTGCATCCCAAAGACCAACATTTCTCTCCTATATTCCTAAGAATGTCTTCTTTTGTTGGAATAAACCCATCTCTTGGCTTCTTTGAAGGCGCTACTAACAAACACGTCAGTCATGTGGTGCTCAGTGAAACAAACAGCTTGTCTAGATCTCTAAATCAAAGAAACCCTCACGTTCTACATCCCCAAGAAAAACCCTCTATTCTCTTGCTTAGGCTAACCTTGTACGAGCATTCAGAGATAGTAGCATACTTGAATTGAAAAGACTCAACAAGCAAACTAATGGCCAAAAAGAATTAACATAAAACGCAAACTAATCGAACCCGCCCCGTTCGGCAGTCTCATTGATTGCGTTCATCAGTGTCCAAGCCTGCCCAAGTTCCTGAGTGATTTTATCTTTGGAGTGCAGATTTTGAAATCTAGCACACAAGCCATTCATCTGCAAGCCATTTCTCACTCTATATTCATCAATCAATTGCCCAAGCTGTGACCTGGTGATATTGCCAAACACCAGTCTTTCTTTCATGTGGTGCTCAATGAAGTTTATAATAGCCTTTCTTCTTTTGTAGATGGAAGACACGCCCCTCCATGTTTTGCCATAGATTCGGTCTCTCTTCTCCACTGATGGTTTCCCTGGCTTCAGCACATACCACTCATCAAGTAACTTCATCACAGTATCAGAATCAGTTCCCATTCTAAGTGAAGGAACTGCGCTGGAAAGTGCCGTTAAGCCGGGGCCTAACGGCTGGGCATCTTGTTCTGCTGTGTATTCCAATTCATCCAATTGGTCAAGCCGAAGGGCATCGCTTTCTGGAATCCCAGGAACAGGCCCATTGAAATCCATGGTATTTTGGATCAAAGGGTCGATGTATTTGGCATTAGGTCCAGCTACCCTGTCGCACACAACAGAAGAGATGTGATTAGTCTGGTTTATGGCCTCAATAATGGTCTGCTGGTTTTCTAGAAGCATCTTTTGCGAATCTTTAACCTCCTCCATCACCTTTGCTAATGCATCATTCTTCTCAACCAATGACGTGATGAGCTTCATCAAGTGTTCAGTTTTGGAAGTTCCACCAAAATCCCGGCCATCTTGATTTTGATATTCTCCATTTACAACCTCCCACGATTCGGCGGCACTTTCGATTTCTTTTACAAGACGGTCGTCCCTCTCCTCCCGGTTAGTTAGTGCCGCTTCTACCTGTTTTCTTTGGGTTTCTTCAAATCCTTTAATCATGGCGCTGTACATTTTGTTTATCCCAAATTTGACCACTTCAATGTTCTTCGCAAAGGATGGATCCAAGACACTTGCTGGTGTTTGCATTTCTGGCACCTCGAACAGAACCAATTCTTGTTGGATTCTAAGCAATTGTTCTTTGAATCTAAGGAAATCGGGATCCTTTGTAATGGGATGTTGTGCAAAAATGCTCTGAGGGGCTCGGTCGACTAATATTGCCAAGTCTTGAAGAATCACCTTCCTGAAAGTCTTCAACATCTGCAAAAATTTTGCTGCGGCTGTATCGTTGTCAATATCTCCAGTATCTTCACCAACCCCTTCAGCCTCGTTGTCTGTTGCATCGACTTTTTTGATCACTGAATCAAGCCAAGGAAAAATCTTGGCCTGTAGAGACTCTGGGGGCTCAATGTCTCGAGGACAATCATAAGGCTCATCAGGTGCAAAACCTCCAGAGAAAAAGATGAACTCCAAGGGATAAGTGGTCAAATACAGCCCATCAAGGATACTTTGTTTCCAATCACCGGCCCTTCGGATTTGACTCAACTCAATTGGATTTGCGTCGGCTCGGCGTGCACCCACTTGTTTTTCAAGAGGACTTGCTTTAGTCATGACGACGCCAATACTCTTGAGGCATAACTTTACTAGCAATGCTTCGTGCTTGTGGCTGATGCTTTCATTATTTCTTGAGTTCGGACTGTCGGCAAAAAGGACCTTTACTGGATACCAGCTTCGTTTGTCGAGAAAGTTGGGCCTATTTTCTCCTGCAAGATTCCCATTATCGCCCTCAAAATCAAAGCGATACCAAAACGACATGGATATTGCAGTCACGAGACATATTTCAACATCCTTGTTGCGGCAAGCACCCATGGAATGAATCTTCCCGCTTCCATCTTTGGTTTTGCCTTGGGAGGTGGTGAACCCTAAAATTGTCACCGATCCGCGTGCTGAGTCATAATCTCGAAAAGTAATATCAGAAATTTCAGCCAGTCTCTTGTTTTCACCTCGATACAAGAGGTGATGACCCAATAAAATCTCCAAAACTGAATTGATACCATAGTATATCTCCTTTTTCTTCCCATCACCTTGGCCAGTCAAGTTGTACATGTTGATCATCATTGCTTTCAAGTTTGCTATCGTGTAAGTTCCATTGGTGTACACAGCTCCGTGCTTATCGGGAGATTCCTCCCTCGCAAGCTCATGATGAAGCTGTTTTGTCTCCTTGCAAGAGTCAATAAAATATTGCAAGTTGGGAATGGTTTTCATCACACTGACTCTATTGGTTCTCTCCACTACATCTTTTATACTTCTGCACTTGTACAAGGCAAGACAATGATTGAAGAACGCTAACCCATGCTGAAAACCTTCAATGGTTTTTGTTGAATCCCCCGTGTGGCCAAGTGATGCCCTCTCCTCCCTATACTGGCGCATACAGTCTGCCATTAAACCCCCTTCGACGGTTAACTGTGCAGGGGTAATTTTTTTCTGAGCTGAAAACTTGAGGTAACAAGAAATAGCGTAGGAGTACTTGTTTCTTGAAGTCTTCTTTATCATTAGAGCCCTAGCAAGGGAAGATGGGTACTGCAAGATTGTGTTTGCATAATCAAACAAATCTTTTTCTTCTGGTGTCATCTTGCCTCGGTTCATTATTCTCCAATCTACATGGGACATTTGCCTGCGGGAAATTTTCCCGATGTAGATCGCTGGATACTCCATATTTTGAATGAAATCAAGCACTGCTTTATCAGGGTCGTTTCTCTGTCTGGAGATTTCACTTGTCATCTGGCCAGAAGTGTTTGTTTCGACTAAACGCTGAGAAACTTCCTGCTGGCTAGAACAATCTGCGCTGTCGCTTAAAAAGTACCTATTGTTCTCAAGCTCTGATTTGTTAAAAGCTCACTTCTTCGTTGTGAGGGTGCTCAGGACCAATTCGATTGGCTTCTGTAGCTGAACTTCGACAGATAACATACCTCTGTTATGGTCTGTTGTGAGAAGCCCGATTAATTCTTCCTCGTTGTTCGAATTAAAATCATAAAGGGCGTTATTTAAGGCGGCGATAAGTTTCATCTGGGTAATAATTTTGAGGAGCTGTAATAGATGATCTTTTGGGACTATACCTACTATTTCTTTCTTTTGTGTCTTTACAGCCAATTCATGTGCTTTTTTGCATCTATTTTTGTGGAGGTTTTGGATTTTTGGGTCCAGCTCACAGAAAAACAAGTGCTGAGCGTAGTTTAATTCTTCGTGCTGCGAAATTTTGAAGGACTCTGCAACATTGCAAATGGTAAAAAAAGGAAAGACGAAAATATGATTAAAAAAGCGATGAAAAAGGAAAAACTGGTTGATATATTTTTTTTGTCTTGCTCTACAATGGATCAGATTTTAGCTTGTATTTGCAGCCAACCCACCGCCTATAAGGGAAGGTGTGATTACCGTATTCGACGGGGTCTCGCACGTGACCTGGGCCCGCACTTGTAAGCGCAAGTCGTCTGTAGCCAACCCCACCATGCAAGTGAAAGTCAAGACATTGACGGGTAGAGACATCCCCGTAGACATCGAGCCAAGTGACAAGGTGATTCGCATCAAGGAGATGATGGAGGAAAAGGAGGGCATCCCGCCCGCCCAGCAGCGCTTGATTTTCAACGGCTCGCAGTTGGACGACGACGCCAGCGTTGAGGCCTCGGGCATCCAACCGGGCACCTCGCTCCACTTGGTGTTGACTTTACGTGGAGGCCTGACCAGGTAATCCGGGCCTCATTTGGCGGGTGCTCTCTTCGAAAGACCTGAAGGTCCTGGGAAAGCCAAAGTTATACAAAAATCGAAAACTGCCATTGAGATAACGGAGACCCAGAAAAAGGAAGTCATTAATCGAGGTGGACAGGTGCTGGGTGATCTTGAAACAGTTCCGCCCGTTATTACTTACGCCCGTTAATACTTACGCCCCTTATTCCAGTTCTACCTCCATTCACGGACGTCCACCTCATCATTTCCCGCCCAGTCAAATCTTTGCGAATACGAATCGGAAAATTCCAAGTGCCCTGTGACTCCATGGTTCATACGGTTCTATTGCTACATACATTTTGTTCTATGACAAAATCGGACCCGGCCGAATATGATGATGCCCCCACTTTTTACCATAATAAATGATAGGAGAGACGTTACGTAGATCGAAAGGAAAACCACAAGCCCAATCCCAACTCTTGATATATTGGCCCCTCCAAGTGTCCCACATGCTCTCGAGGGTTCTTCACGCTCCCGTCTTCCACTTCCTGGCATTGGCCAAAAACTTGCTTAAGTCCGGCTTGGCGTCTGGAAATTCGTATTCGTAAAAGACCTGCTCGACGCCGTCTTCCATGCTGCGCCGGGCCACCGGTTTGGGTCGTTTGTTTTCCACGGCTTCTGCATAGTGTTCGGTTCCATGCATCAGCTCGTACTCTTTCCACGAATCTAGAAGCTTGTTGGCACCCGCCCCGTCATTGTTCATTCTGAGCTGCTTGTACCCTTGTTCAAACACTTGGCGGGTTGCGCTTACGTGATCAGCGCCCACCTCGAAGCGCATCTCGTGCCCTTGGCCAGCCTGCAACTCGTCCATCTGTGCCAGCGACAAGATACTCGACTCGAGAAGTGCAAGCCGTACCCAACCGAGGGCGTCCGTAGCAAACTTGCGGAGCACGTCACGCGCCATGTCGTAGCGGAACTCATCCTTCAAAAACCCAATGTACTCATCTAACAACAGCCCGCCTGTTTGCGTGAGCGCGACTTCATAGAGTGCAATCACACGCTCGGACTCGCCGAGCTCTGTTTCAAATTCAATGTATTGCTGGAAGACCGGCACGGCGCTGGATGTGTTGTTTTGCACATCGGATACCACCGCTAGCTCTGCCCACTTCTCATAGAGCTTTCGCACGCGAGCGTACTCCCCAAGCATGTGCTCAAATGCAATGTACAGCTTAAAGATCTTGGGTTTAGGCGTTTTCTGGCAGCACTGGCCAATGGCAGCCCCCAACATCTTCCGGTATGCATGCACGTCGCCTCCGTTGCGTAGTTCAAACTCGGCGCTGTGCAACCACACTTTAGCGAACGAGAAGTTCGCTGGCACCACTGCGCGGGCCTGCTTCCACATGGCTCGTGCCCCGTCAATGTCCAGCATGCGGTACTCGCTGTAGAGTGCCCGTTTAATCCACAAGAACACGTATCTGCGCCAGGTGACCAGCTTATATGTGTCTGTGGGCGCAGTGGCCACGGCGTCTTGGAGTACTTGCATGCTTTGCACAAGTCCCTCTGTTTTCTCTTCAAACTTTGCGTACTCCCACCAGGTGTCATAGTCCTGCGCACTTTTTGATAGCTGCTGCTGATAGCGGAGTCTTTTTTGGATGGCTTTTGATTCGTCATTCTCCATGGCTGCAATATCTAGTTGGTCCAAAAGTGCCACCTTGAAGTCCTTGTCGAGAGTTTCTGTCTCGAGCAGTTTCTGGTATATTGCCTTGGCTCTCTCCACCTCGCCTTGCGAGTGTTCCCAGTTAATCCAAAGCACTATTAATTTGACGAAATCCACGGAGAGTTGTGCAAGGTGGCCTTTATGACCGACTCCATTGGCTGCGGTCCCTGATTCAGAGCTAGTCTCGGGCCCAATTCGGCCAGTTCCACTCGTTCCCTCCATTATATCATCAATGGCGGCTTCGAACACCCCCCTGGTCCTTGCAACCTGCTCTTCTGTAGCCACAAGACCAGCCTCGTAAAGCGCCCACTTCCGCCACACGCCATACAAGCCCGTCTCGCTCACATACCGCAAGTAAAGGCTGCGGACATGGTCAAGCTCGTTATATCTCTGCTCAAACGATATGTAGGCTTCCCACACGTTCCCATCGGGTTTCCACAGAAGCCATCTCTCGAAAACCAGCCTCACACCCCGGAAATTTCCAATCGACTCCTCGGTTTGCACGTACATGAACCAAAACTTGTCGACTCTGGGAAGAACACTGACGGCCCGCTCCAAAAGGTTTCTTGCGTGGTTGACGTTTTGATGCAACAATTCAAGCTCTATATAGCGCACCCAAAACGGCACGTGCTTGGCGTCCACCTCGAGCGCTCGTTCCATGATCGATCGGAACCGGCGGAAGTCATGATTATGTTCAAGCTCCCATTTGGCATAGCGCATCCACTGCGGGAAATTGAGTCTGTTTTTGTTGAGCTGTTGCTCATAGTCTTTCCGCTTCGCTAGCTGAAACAGCCTGAGCTCTTCCAAGTCCTGAATTGTCTGCTGGGGCCGCGCGTGGAGGGCGGCGCGAGAATCGTGAGCATCGGTGAGAATATCAGCCGCTGAGATCTGCTTTTGAGCAGGCGTTTGGGAAGTGACCTGCGGACTGTCTGTGGCTAGGTTCGGCGGTAGGCTGACTTGCTCCATGAAGTGTTCACAGGTGGAGCGCGAGGAGTTGACGCGCGCCCGCGAGATGAGGGATGAGGAACAGGGAGGGTCTCAGTTGAAAGGTTTTGAAAACCGTAATTAGTAATCACCTGCTTCAGGAGAAGATTGTATAGCTTGGCAATTGGTCAAAAAAATAACAAACGGCAGAGAACGTTGGAGGGCGAATTGGAAAAAAATTGCCTTCAGCCAGATTCGAACTGACGATCTCCTCATTACTAGTGAGGTGCCTTACCAACTTGGCCATAAAGGCTTTTGTTGAAGTTAAATTTCTGCGGTTTTTAATATCAACAATTGTTTTAAAGGACCAGAGATCTACTTTGCACGAAAGATGTTATGCGAGTGCAATGAATCTAAAGAGTAACAAAAATCTTTACCCGATCTCGGCAAAACCGCAGGGTTGGCAATCGTATACGATTCACAGTCAATCCGTCAAATTCACGCCCACCCAGCACCAATTGTGCATCCGAACCAGAGTATCATAGTCGCTATATTAACAGACGCATTAAATTACTTGGAAACTCGCCAAAGCTTTAAAAATCAAAATTAAAAACCATGGTTGCATTGTCTTCTCTCAACTTTGGGCCAGTAGCTCTCTGGACAGAGCGTTAAGGGCTTAGGCTGTAAATAGTTTCAGAGTGGTCTTCACTCATTTGTACTTGAGAGAGCCACGTTTCCGGACACAAAGGGGCCAACATCAAAGAGCTCCAAATGATGCAAAAGCCTCAAATACATCCATCACTTACCATTGCATGAACAAATAATGGGTAGCTTTAGATACCTACATCAAAAGTGGGGGCGACTTGGCATGGGCAAATGAGAAACTTCAAGTATGATATTAGGATTGAACATAGCTTGTGTTTTGCAGGATATCAGAGTCATCGGTTCGCCATGTCAATGGGTGAACCTCCAAACGCCAGTGCACGCATGTTAATGTATTGCACCGGAAGTCCCTCTCAACAACATGCGACTCGACTTTAGATAGGGTTCGAGAGACCCTTCTGTAGAAGACTGGTCAATAACTTTAAAAGAAGTGCCCAGCTTCGGAAACGAAGGCAGTGTCCCTAGCGAACATAGCATAACCTCTAGTCTAGTAATAGATAATTGCCCAAGAGAGAGCCCAATAGTTGTATACACTCTGAAAACCTAAAGGAAGATTCCCACTAAAAGTAACCACTCATTAATTACGTGACCTAACGTTTCAACATACGGGACAGTTAAGGATCCCCTTATGAACACAGTCTCTGCAGAACCAAATCCATTGTTCAAAAGAAGCCTTCTTCAAAAGGCATTCGACCTTGATAACGTCAATTTTTGTAACCAAGCACATGAAGTTTTACTGTCTGTTTCCTGCTAGAGAAATTTGTCTGATAAATACAAGAACGTTAGAGATCTTGTCTTGTCAAGACCCCTCGTCATCGAACATTGAATACTCGGGAAGAGCGGAGTAGGGAAACTGTGAAGCCTTGAGCGAAAGTAATTTGTCAGTATACAACGCAATTTCTTGGTTCGCGATGCGTTTAGAGGATGTGCGATTTATGACAAAACAACATACGGACATGAAAAAACAGGTTTCAAGGCCAAGTCAAGGAGGATTGGCCCAGAGATTCACTCAAATGGAGGAGACAAAAACTTTCAGAAACAGCAAGGATTGAACGGGGATTGATACCTTTTATCGACTTCTCCCCTCACAACTTCTCATACAACTTCGTGACAAGTATGCAGTACCAAGTGGCTTCGTCCCAGCGGCGCATGGTGCCATTTCAGCCGCACTGTATAGCTGCATATGTTGTGTATGCCCTTGGGACGGACTGAACTCCCACCGCCAAGGGAGTATTCCCGCAGCTGGTTGATGCGGTAGAAAGCTCGCCTAGTGACACCAGTGCGCTTCTGAATTTCGGGGTGGGGTCCCTGGCGAATCCAGTTGGGCCAATTTTGGGACGAGATACTCACACAAGGCATTGGTCCTCTTCCCCTGCTTCAAGCAAAAAGACTCAGAGTTGTTCTGCCCATTCAAGACTCTTGTGTTAATCTCAGTTTTCGCTCCCCCAAGGTAGGAGGTCTGAGCACCGGCTTCACAAAGATTTCGAGGAAATTTTGAAGAAATCCGGGGCTTGGAATACAGCAACACCGTCTGATTGAAAAAATGTGATTCGAATGGGGAAGTTAACTTAGACGCTGACGCTCTACTATTGAACCCTCTGATTTGAGGTAGCCGAGTCTAGGGAACTGACAGACTAGTGAATCAGTCACTTAGTCAATTAGTCAATTATCATCGGAGGAAACGAGTATACCCAGCTACTTAAGAATCCACTGCTCAGCCACGACAGCAGCTAAGCCCTCTAGATAGGCCATTCTCCCTACCACTCTTGCTAACTCAACCCATTCAGTTGCCACTTTGTTGATTCTTGCCCTTCACTTACATACATGCAACCAGTAAGAAAGATCATGCAAATAGAGGTTATGAGGTAATGCACGAAAATCTCTGAGCATGGACCACAAACCTTTTGAACTTCCAGGTTATTACCCGCTATAGATGGTGACTTGGGTCTCGTAGTGCTAGTGGGGTGCATCTGGAGTGCTTGCTTGCATATGCTTGTTCGACGTGACATCAAGGCGTTAGGCCCAAACCTGCAATTGCTCAAAAAAGTCGACTCTCTTTTCGGACTGGGCTACTTCTGTCACGACCTCGGCCCGAAGTTCGTCCACCATTAGTGGATGCCCACATGCAACAAAGCACGTGGACCCAGCACTGGCATTGACCTCTGTTGCCACGATCTTGCGGAGGTTAGGGCGTCCCGTGTAGAAGGTGACGTGCGGCAACTGCTTATGGAGAACTTTCTCAAGTTTCTCCATGCCAGGGTGGTTTCTGGGAGTCAGGGTATTTCCAAGGAGGTGTGTTTTGTCCGAACAATCTGCAGGCTTGGATGGCTTGGTGATGTAGATGCTCACTTCTATGGGGAGGCCTGCGAGCACGCTTAGTTCGTCGACAAACCACAGGGCAGAGTGGCACTCGCGAACCGTCCAAAGAAGCTTCACCCTGGGGAGAGCAGTTTCCAAGTCACGGGAGGTACTTCTCTGGGGCCCGCCAAGTTCTTGGAGCCGACGGGTTCGATAGGGGCCGACGTCTTGAAGATCAGCATCGCTATTGTTTCTTTTGGCAACTTCGACAGCCTCGGCATAAATCCCTGGAATCCCGCTCCCGCCCGCGACAAAAACGCTCGTGTGGTAGCGGTGGGCTGCAGTAGTCTCACCATAGGAGCCCTCCACGGCCACCCGTATTAGCGCCGGGTTGCCCAGGTTGGACCACAAGTATGAGCGTAAACGCCTGGTGACGCCCTCTTTGGCCTTCACATAGAAGATGATGTGCTGGTTGAACACAGTGTATGTGAAAGGATGCGACTGCCAAAAGCACCACCACTGAAGGAAGTGCACAAAGCAATGGCCGCCGGCCTCGGCATGAAACCCAGGCGGAACCGGCACGCACACTTTCAAAGTGTCATCCTCATAGAGCTGCACCTGTGCCATGGGAAACCCGAAGTTGCAGAGGCGCTGGAGCCGGAAGAGGCGGTCTGCCACCCAAAGACACACTGAAAAGTAGTAAAACGCCAAGAACCGGAGGTCTTTCACGTGGAACCATGCGCCAACCATGAAGACAGCAGCTAAAACGATGTGCAAGGCAAGGAACGCCTCGTACCATCTTCTGCGGAGCACCAAGAGGCCCTGCACGACAATCGCGAGCCCGGCGGCCGTGCCCAAGACGCCACACCACACATAGTCCTCAATGGCTTTCACCTTGTAGATATGATGACTATAGCCTATGGAATGAACCACAAGAAGAAGAACCATCCAACGCGAGATCCACCGGTGGAGCATGATGAAGACAGAGTAGTCCCAACGCGTAAGATTTTGGAGAAGATTGTTTCGGCCGGCAAACAACACCGAGAGCGGGAGAAGGTAGCTGGCTAAGGTGCCGGAGCGCACGGCGTAGTAGCGCATGAAGGCTTGGGTCTTATTCTTGAAGAACGGGCCTCCGGGCACAAACCGAATATCTCGGAAGCACAAAGAGACCGTGAGGACAGAGAAGGCCGCGAGGATGAGGCACTCGGCCCTGGTGGGGGCCAAGAAGTCAAGTATGCCAAGAAAGGGTGTTTCATTTGTCTTTCTGCGGCCCGCAAGCGCCGGCAAAGTAACTTGCGATCTCCACACTCGACAATGGCGGCCAGTAAAGGTTTGGAAGAGGTTTGGGGCCCAGACTTTGGCCCAATTTCCAACCGCGGCTACTGCAAAAACAACGCCCCAGAACACAACAAGATACCAGCCGTATGCGATGGACCGGTTGTAATTGCCCAAAAACTGGTCATACGAGTCCCGGAACAATGCTATCATGTCATCTGAGAGCCGCACAGGATATTCCACGTACAGCCTTTGAGACGGCGATGAGGGCGATTGGATATTAGTGTTGTTGATTCGAGGAGAACCGATTCCAGAAGAGCCGATTTGGGGAAAATTGCCGCGGAGACCGCCGGGCTGGAAAGCACTTCGAGAGAAGTCCTTTTTCTCCGCTTCGCTCATACCCTCTATAAGACCTGTTGCATTATCATAGTAATGCTCAAGTGCGCGGGAGAAATCATCCATACCCAAGGACATGTCCGCCTCTGCATTGCACAAGCCCAAAAACCCCGGGATCTGCTCCGCATGACCAGCATGGAAACAGTACGCCATGGTGGCGAAGGCATTGGAATTTTTGCAGTAGCAAGAGACACCTTTATCGTTGCCACAAAAGTTGACCAGGGCCAAAAGCTGGGAACAGGAATAGTAGGCGATTTTGGCTGGCGGAAACGTGTTGAACGGGGCACTGGTGGCCACCAGTGCTGGAGAATAGGCGTAAGTTAAATACACGCAAGAGCCTCCCAACAAATAGACGGGCCAGCTGGCGGTGGTCCAAAGGGGGCTGATCACCAGGAGTAGGAGCAATGCCCACATGCTCAAATTTGGTCGCGGTCACCAAAGGACAAGCTTCAATGTAATTTGACTGGTTGAAGGCGGAAGAATAAGGACCAAACAATGGTGGGTAGCTCGAAAAGCACGAGTCCTATTTGGGGTCTGATGGGGGGCCGCCCGAAGAATCAGCAATATGGAAACGCAGGCAGACGGCTTTTCTGCAGGACTGAGCTGGATTTTTTAAAGACTGAGCTCGTACACACTGCGTCAAATCAGCAGATGCCACAATATCGGGCTCTTTGATGCCACAGGTCGGTGAATTATTTAGCGCCGGGCTCGGAAACCATCCCATGCGCGCTTGCGCGGGTATGTGCAGGCACACTGGTACTCCAAGGCCAGCCGGCAGACTTCAGACGCATACGCGCACACTGAATACAGGACCGCGTTTCTTTTGGTATGATGTTCCCACCCAAGATTATCTAGATTATCTAGATTATCTAGATTATCTTTCTGCGGTCATCAAGATGATCCATCTATCCACGCCCAAACCCTTGAAGCTGGCTGGTGGCTAGGTAGGCGACTAGCGGCGTATTTAACTTCGCATCATCGGGGGCCTGCTAGTAGGCTATATTCACGCCTAACGTCAGTGTGGTAGCGTGACACCCTCTGCCTATAGCATGTACCGGCAGGTTGGCCTCCCAGGCTTTTATGCAGGCCCTAAACCTAAAGCATTCTTACAAAGCGTGCCCTAACCTAGTTTGCTTTCGCGAAATGGTTACTAAGCGCCTGCACATAGGTACGCCTGGCCCTGGGCCTCGAATCCCTCTTAGACTATAAGAGTGATGACTCGGGCCACACCTCAGGTCCATTGACCAATTCTATTGACCAATTCCATTGACCAGTTCTATTGACCAATTCCATTGATCAACTCCCACGGAAAAACTTCTCGAGATTTCAATCTAATGTCCTTGCAATCTTCTCGCCTAAAGGAGGACGCGGTTCCCTTGAGCCAAATCAGAAGACCCATCCCTCCAGTGCTAGACCATGCAAAGATCGAGGCTATGACATCCACGCTTAAAGGAATGCCTGCCGAATCCGCCACCTGCAAACTCGAAGACATTACTGCAGGCGAATTGCCCCCTATCGACGTCTTTCTTGTACGGGAACAAGGAAAGTCGTATTATTTTGCTTTCGGCGGCTGCCATCGCTTCCAGGCGTACGAGAGAATGGCCAAAGACAGCCCGGATCCTTTGGTGAAGGTGAGAATACTCCCTGCCACACGGAAAACCCTTAAAGTGTATTTGGGGAGCTCTGTGGACGAAATGTTCGACAATTGACTTTCTCCAGTACCAAGGACTCTCATATATTATAGACCAGAACCGCAACCTGGCTATATCGGAAAAAACAGGTGGTAAATCGGTCGATAAAGTATAGTAATCAATAGGCCTTTCATGAGTGTTGCAACGAGATCAAATCACTGCTTTTACCAACAGGCATTTTAAGGGTGAGCGTTGAGAGGTGTCGTTGAATCCACACTACCACGCACTTGTTGGTCTTGAATAATATTATTGGTGCCTTCCGTATCCAAGCGGGCGAATTCCCTCTTCTCGATTCTGTTCCGCTGCCACGATATGGGTACAACTGGCAAGTGACCCTTTCGTTCCTCGTAGGCGAGAGAGGCGAAAACCGCAATCACCACAAGCCAGTAGAGGTTATAGCCAATCACGCTTCCGTAAGTGGCGCTATTTGTCCAGCCAAAAATAGCCGTGAAAAGCATCCACCCAACTCCATCTTCAGGAAGTTCCCCGTTGCAACAATTCACGTGCCACACGCTAGTGGCGATATCATACGATCCTGGCCCATGGCCCGTCTCACTTACATCAAGACCGTCACAGGCATTAATGAATTTCTGGAGCTCAAATGTCCAGATGCCCTTGGAGAACAAGCCGGCCGCAACCATGTAGAGAAAGCACGTAGACGTGATCAAAAAGACCCTCAAAGAGAGCGTATTTCCAGACCGGTACAAGGCCACGCCCACCATGGCCCCTATGGCCATGGCGACTATGGTGGCGTTAAAGATCGACCAAATCGAAGTGTTCTCGTTGATGCCGATCCCTCCCACAAAAACAATGGCCTCTAGTCCCTCTCGGAGAGTTGTCACAAACGGTAGAAGGAACATGGCGTACCGTTCCGACCAGGCGGCCTGCGAGGAGGTGTATTCGATGTTTGAGTATTGTTGCATCACAGGGCCCAACTTGGACCGCCATTTGTCTTGCATTTTGGTAACCCGCAAGATCTTGACGCCCATGACGGAGATGATGACGCTGGCAAGGATAGAGAAGGCGCATTCCCAGTAATGCTCAGCGAGCGCCCACAAATTGTTGCCGATCAAATAAAACACGGTCAAAATGATGGCGCCCACCATAAGGCACACTAGAAACCCACATAAGCCGCCAACCCAGATATGCCACTTAAGCCTGCGGAGCTCCTTTAGACGGTTGGACTCGTCCGGTTCATTTGGGACCGGGGGGTTTGGTTCGATTGTGCTTGGAGGTTCTGTTTTGGGGCTGTTTCTCGGCTGAAGGCTTTGTTTGACAAACGCCAAGAGCACGGATATAATGATGGCCAGCTCGATGGTTTCCCGGAGCACAATGAAGAACACCTGCACAGAGAAGAAGTCACTAATGGGTGCCATTTAGGAGGGGTGTAAGCGTGAGAAATTTGAGGGGAACACTGCGCTTTTATACTGGAAAATAAAGGGGCTGCAGAGGCTGCAGGGCCGTACATGTAGGTAAGTCAGCTTGCATTGAAGGAAAAGCGACGCGACCTAAAATGCGCACCGGTTCCGAGGACATCTACACGTAGACTAATGGCCCATCTAATCTAAAAAATCACCACTGTATGCAGGTTCACATTTACTCAGACTAGCTCAAGAAACGCAACTCGTTTCCCTATGCGACTATGCAGCCTGACTGATTTGAAAGTAGAACTCATCATCATGTTGCATACACATGCCCGCAAGCATCGATTATGTCCAATTTTCTTCGTCCTGCTACTGACGTAAGCCGATTAGGAGGACGGGAGGAATTGCAAAGGGCCTTCAAAGTGTATTTGCAGTTCCGGATATGAATGTCTAATTTGTCTCTGCCCTGTAGTGAAGCCGCGATGTTTGTTTCGCATCCTAAACAACCAAATAAGAAGCTACCATGATGCTTGAAATGGCAATCCTCCTTTCCAACTCTGTTCTTGTTGAGTGAAAGTTGGGCTCGGTTTGATTGGTTGTCTTCTGGGATCCTTTGGTCCTTTGTGACCATTCTCGGCGAGTCTCTTTCGGGGTCTCTGATGGCCATCAAGCATGGTCTAAAAAAGAAAATGCCGCTTTTAACATATTTTGGTGCTTCCGAATTCTTGGTCCACCCGCCACTCACGCGCCTTGCTTCAATAATCGGGCCTCACCGGTTGTGGACGGTCGCCAGTTCGAATTTGCAGAGCCAGACGAGACTCAATCTTGGGCATTTTGGCGACATGTGCCGGAGCCGGTGGCGCCAGGCGCAATCGTTTGAAACGCTCCTTATCGATCTCATGACTTTCTTCATATTTCGGGATATCCGATGGTGCAACGGGTAGAGGGTCTGTTTTGAAGTAGTCATGGTCTAGGGCGTCCAGAGCATTATAGCGCTGAAGTGGATCTAGCGTGAGCATGCGGCTCAAGAGATCGGTGCCGGAGTCGCCCATAAGCGGAAGAAAGCGGGACTCGAGGGACCTCTTGCATGTCAAGCCAATATTCAAGTCAGGCTTGTTGGGTAGGAGCGAGGCACCGGGCCACGTAGCCTTATTAGGGGGGCCTACCAAGTCAAATATAAGCTGAGCTTGGTTTGCGTCCGAAGAACCCACCAAAATTGGCTTTTTAGTGAAGAGTTCCCCAAAGACGCACCCCACTCCCCACAAGTCCACGGCAGTGGTGTATTTGCGCTCTCCCAATAGCAATTCAGGGGGGCGGTACCATCGGGTCACCACGAGTGCAGTATAGTTGCGCTCTCCGCCTCCAGGGCCCCCTCCCTTGACAGGCTTTTTTCCGTGGTATATGCGGGCCAAGCCGAAATCGGCAACCTTTACCACGCCTTGAGGATCAAGGAGAATATTGGCTGCCTTGATGTCTCGGTGCAAGTACCTCTGAGCATGGATGTACTCGATGCCTTTGAGCATCTGGAGCAAGAGACACTTGATGATGGGTTGCGTCATGCTGATAGCTGGGTTCTGCAAGAGCCCCACCAAATCCAGACTCATGTATGGAGAAATGGTATAGAAGGCACCCCTCTGGGTCACCAAGTCCTGGCGTGACGCAGTTTTGGGCTCTTCATGGATCATGCCGATGATCTTGAGTATATTTGGATGGTGCAATTTCTTGAGAATGGTGATCTCTCGGAGAGCGGTTATGGGGAAGCCCTCTTTGGCCGAGAGGTTGATGAGCTGCTTGAGCGCCACGACCTGTCCGGTTTTGCGGTCCTTTGCTTTCTGCACCACGCCAAAGGTTCCCTGGCCAATCTTCTTTATGACTTCGAAGTCGCTAAGTTTCTGCATATTGTGGAAGCGGTTGATGGGCTGTAGATGCCTGCCGGTGGAGGTGATGCTCTGAGGCTCCCGCGTGGCCGGTCGCGCATTTGAACTATCGACTTGCTGGGTCTTGGGGGCGGGCGAACTCATGTGGCGTAAGGTGATTGGAGTTGGTCTTTTGTGCGGGCGCGAGCCCGTACACCGCATCCCACCGTGCGGTGTAGAACATGCAGACTCTCTTTCCTAACCACCAATGACTTTCAATATGACTGTGTGCAGGCTGGCTACCGAAACAGACAAAACTGTAACCTCGGGGACGCAGTGGGATGGTAGAATGGTGGACATAGACCGTCTATCAACCCGCTTTATGAAAGGGACGGATGGCACTTAGAAAATACACCGACACAGACCAAAGCAGAGGACAGTTATGGTATACTGCTGTAAACATACAATACTTGGACTGACTGAACCAAAAAATCTGTGCTTGTTTGAAACCGGTGATATAGTCACGTGACGTAGAAATTCCTGTATACGCGCAGATGCGAAGGTATGCGAAACAACACCAACGGCTGCAAACAAACACCCGTGCACCACGAATCATTCCAGCTCTTTTATTTCCTGCTTGTTTCTCCAACGGTTTGTCCAAAAGATCCACTTGATTGCTCCATGCTTAAAGCGTCAAAAACATATCTGTAATGGTTTTTAAAGAAATTTGAATGTGCTTGGACGTAACTGGGGCCTCACTGATCTGGATCTCACCCACAAGCAGCCGGTGGGGGGGAATTTACCGGCGATGTTGACAAAGATAGATGAGTAGAGCATTAGTGGAGGATTTTCAGGACAAAATATGGGTAGTTAATAACCCATGAGTACCATGTACACCTGCGATTTGCGGTTAGAGGCGGAGCCACCTTAAACCCTGCACAAATCCAGGTCTATCCCACTTTCATATCTTATCTTCAAGGCCTAGACTAAAGGCGACCAGCGACCGCCTATTGGATAAAATCTTAAGGTCTTCTTGGATGCTATTCGGCAAAATTAGCGATTTTCTGGTGGTCTCAAGATCCGCTGGTATCAAGAGAAGAAGCGAAGGGAGTGCTCCAGAGTTTGAGAGGCCGAGTCGCCACCGTCTTGTACCGAAGACACCAGCAGCTTCTACCGAAGTCAGGTGATTTTATGTGCGGTGCCTGCCTCTAGTGAATTTGCAACATACACAACGGCCGTGGCTCAAAACACGCCCTCATTTCCTCGGAGCACATGTTTAATCTGTGACTCAGTCTGCTTATTGAAGCGATGGGGCCGTTTCCAGAAGCGTCTTCATAGAATGAAATGAAGAAGGTTGTTTAAATGAGGAGTGCTGATACCTCAAGCCTTTGTTTGATAGGCTGCAGTGGCAGGTGAGAAAGGAAAGGCTGTAACAGAGGCACGCCGTTGGTTGCAGCACCCATAGGCTTCTGAACCTCTTATGCTGCACTCAGTGGCTCCGCTCTACAGGCGCTTGTCCAAGAGAGATGGAGAGGAAGTAAGGGGACACGGGGACAATGTCATGACGGCCCAAAGGTAAAGAACACGAGGACAAGGACACGAGGACAGACACGAGGACAGACACGAGGACAGACACGAGGACAGACACGAAGACAGACACGAAGACAGACACGAAGACAGACACGAAGACAGACACGAAGACAGACACGAGGACAAGGACACAAATGAAAAGGACACGAAGGACAAACACTCGAAAAGCAATAGAAACAACAAGGACGGAAAGAGCGAGGACATGAAGGACAAGGAAAGCAAAAGAGCGGCATGGAAAAAGATCAATATCAAGTGAGTCATGCTAGATCCATTGATGTGAGATTGACCGCTTTGAAAGCTTCCCCCCCTCAGATTTAACATGCGGTCCAAGCGCCGACGAACCAACTCCTCATTCAATGCTCTTTAAAAAGCCCCTCGGCACAAAAGGAACAACCGAACGCTGACTGATTTTCCATCCCATTAAATGGCCCTCGTGAACTGGGCCATCACCCACCACCAAGGGGCCGCCGTTTGCCACTGGTCATGAACCGGTGATCTGCAAGCAGGTAGAATTCATTAATTTTTGCCTGACTTCAAGGAAGTGTTGATAGAGAGTATGGGGTTGATGTATCGATATTTGACCGCAGAAATTGATCAAGGTGTTTCAGAATCCATTTATATACAGGAGCAGAATACTTCAACTTTGAAACCCCGATTCTGCATCGAGCTTAGATACTTTCGGCTTCCCATTATTCTTCACTGACAGAATACAGAGGGTGAATTGAGCTGAAAGAAATGCAGGGAGCGGTTTATGGTTGTGGAAATCACACGAGCCGTGTTTGTTGCAGGCTCGATATCGGGAAGCAGCATCCTCTTATGACTATGTAGACTAAACTTGGCTAAACCACATGTGAACGGCGAACGTACTTGTTAAGCCTCCTGGCCTCCTTGGACATCTCGCCTGCCATCTTCACATTGAAGCCCGTGGCCAAAACCTGATTGGTCTGCTCCAATTCCAAGCCAGCCACTTCCGGCACGAGGAAGTACACAAACACAAACGAAAGAAAGCATAAGCACGCAAAGAAGGCAAACGTGCCAGGAGGAGTGATGTTCTCCAACATGGTCAAGAACGTGGAAGAGATCACCAACAGGCCAGCCCAATTGGTGGCTGCGGCGTACATGCCGCCCACGGAGCGCACATTGACATCAGAGAAGAGCTCCACCCCCATCCACGCCAGGTTTCCAATGCCAGTGGCGTAGCATGCCACGAACAACACCATACCAATGATGATCACCACGCCCCAGCCGGAAATGCCAGTGGTTTTGACCACCACCTGCGACCCCGAGCCAAACTTAATGCCAAGGAAATGGAAAGCAATGGCACAGATCACTAGCGAAATGCACATGCCGGGAATGGCAACCACCAAGATGCGGCGGCGGCCCACCACGTCGATGATGCACAACGCCACAAGCGTAAACACAAAGTTTGTGGCAGCAATTATGATGGATACGGCCGTGGGGTTGTGGAAGCCGATGGTCTCGAAAATCGTGGTGCTGAAGTACATCAAGGAGTTGAACCCGGTGAACTGCTGGATACCCTGGAGCCCGCACGCCAAAATAAGCGCACGGAGATTACCCGGGTTGGTATGGATGATTTTGATGGACCGCAAGATCTGCGTGAGGGGTTTTCCCGGCACGGTGGAGTTGGAGGCCATCATGTCCAGCACCACGGCCTCGGCCATCTCCTTGGATGCGTTGCTTTGCGTCTTCATGTACACCGTCTTGGCCATCTCATAGTCACCCTTGATGACGTAGAAGCGAGGCGTGTCTGGCAAAAAGAAGAAGAGCACTGTCTGAATCACCGCAGGCACCATGCAAAGGCCCACGGACACTCTCCAGCCATGGGCCACGCGCGTGAGACCCCAGTTGATGAAGTAGGCGATCAATTGACCGCCGGTTATAAAAATGCAGTTGGTGACAATAAGTCTGCCCCGGTACTTGGAAGGAGCTAGCTCACTTAACATCAAAGGCGCGATCAACGACGCAGACCCCACGCCAAAACCAAGGACAAATCTGCCTGCGATCATAGTCCACACGGTTTTTGCCACGAGCTGAATGATGGTGCCCACTATGAAGAACACGTTGGAGCCCAAAAGCACTTTTTTGCGTCCGGCCAAGTTGGCCAACACGCCTCCCAAGATAGCGCCAAGCAAAGCGCCGAGCGACGTTGCCGAAGTGATCAACTCCTTTTCCCCAGACGTCAAGAGCTTACTCAGCAAATCTGTTCCCACCTGCACCAATGCGGCGGAAATGTAACCTGTGTCATAGCCAAACATGAGGCCGGATATGGACGACGCTAACGTAAGCTTTATGACGAAGCTGTTGGGCGCAACGTTGGACAGCACAAGCGTGTGGCCTGTGGTGGAGACCGACGAGCTCTCCACATTTATGACCAGGGGCGCGTCGAGAGTTTTGATGCCAGAGACGATGTCTTCCGAGCTCTCCACAGATTGCAGCATTTGACAGTGGATGAGAGAATCGGGGTGGATGGGACTTAATAGGCACTGGCACTAGAGAGGCACCAGAATGAAAGGTGGCAAAAAGTTGGGAGGGAATGAGTTGCAAAAGTAAAAGAGAGAAAAAGTGCAAGGGAGGCCTACGAGGGCGTACATTGCTGTTTATATAGAGAAGAACCGCCCCTGCACGCGCGCTTGGGTTTTCGGCGGATTTCTCCCAAGCGGGGAATTCAGCCAATCAACACGCGAAATTCGCCGACAATGCGTGGCTTGTGCGGCGAACTCGCCGAATAGACGGACTGCATACACGCTCCGTACTTGACACACGCCGGTGGCTTCATAGATTATAGAAGCCGCCACACAATGCCAACTATTGATCACCTTCTGAAATCTTTTCGGCGCTACAGCATCAGCCCACATTGCAGGTGTGGGGTATCAAATATGCTGCAGAAACACGGGTGTGCGGAGACACGGACATGCGGAATCTGCGCTGTGCATGCCGGAAAGCTTGGCTACTGTCAGATTATTGATTGCTCTATGTAACTATTTTCTAGGAGGGTTCCAGGTGATTTTTCTGTTCTTGATTGGCTGCCACTTGAACTTTTTGACCCAGACTGAGAGCAAGTACAAAGAGGAGATCACCACAATAGCCTTCAACCCCCACTTCTTTCTGTCGTCGTGCTCAGGCTCAGCGGTCCAGTTCAAGAAAGTGGTCACGTCCTTGGCCATCTGCGAGGTGGTGGCAGGCGTGCCGTCTTCGTACTCCACTAAATCATCAAACAACACTCTGCCCATGGCAATGGAGCCTCCAGGGAAATATGGGTTGTAGTTGGAGCCAGGGGGCAACGAGACACCTGCAGGAGGCTCTTCAGGGTAGCCCGTTAACAACGCGAAAATGTAATCACAAGCTCCGTGCCTGGCCTTGACAATCAACGACAAGTCAGGGGGCAATGCACCCTGGTTACCTGCTCTGGCGGCTTGCTCATTGGGGTATGGACCTTGCATGTAGTCAGCCAACTTACCTGGTCTCTTTCTTGGGTTACCTTCGTCATCTGGCTCATCGTCATACTCCAACTCTTCTGCAAATGCCTTGGCCTCACTGGTGGAGTGTGACACTCCCACCAAGTTTCTCCAGGCAATTCTGTCCAAGGAATGACATGCAGCACAGACCTCACGGTACACCTGGAATCCTCTTCTAATGGAGGCGTGGTCAAACGTGGAGAACATGCCATTGTGGGACCATCCATAAGCAGGTGGATGCAATCCGTGCTCGGCGGCGGTCATGGCGCTGGCGGTGACGGAGTCCTGGTACAACACATAGGAGGCGGATAAACCGGAGGCGGTGGCAAAAGCAGCCACGGCCTTCTTGGCCACGGGGGTGGCTATTCTGCTGCTGAACATCGGCGGCTATGGGTCAACCTCGAATCACGGATGGATGTTGAGGCGTCGGATCTTCCAATGCAATGACAAATAAGCGGGGATGCTTTATTGTATTAAAGGGTGGGAAAAAACGGCGGCGAGGGCAAGATGTGTAGATGCAGACGACGTCGAATTCCGCTGGTTTTCGGGGGTAGATCCAGAGAAGGGCTGGGTTTTTTTTTGCGTGTGCCTAATGTAGGAGTGTTTTTCAAGTTATGTCTAAGCGGAAAAGAAGCGGTGCCATTGGCTGGGGCGCTTGAGTCACGCACGCTTTTCGCACTGCTGCTCACACCACTCGCACATCCGTACACCTCATCTTCGACGGCGCTTTTGTTAACGGCACTACGCTTCACTCTATGTTTGGTATCTTACTCCTCACTGTATCTAGTTCTGTCTAGACTGTATGACAATTCTGCCCGCATTGATCGGGCTCGTTAGATATGCCTTCGTGAAGTATTACTAAATCTCTGTACGTATGGACGGCGCTCGTTGGCCCTGTGCTTATTAAGTGCTTTCGTCCGCCGAATCTATTGTTTAAACGCTCTGCAAAGCTTGCTTGAAATCCTGCAACAAGTCCTCTGTCTCCTCAATACCAACAGACACTCTGATCAAATCGTCGTACACGCCGTTCGACTCTCTCTCTGCCTTGGGAATACCTCCGTGCGTCATGATAGCAGGAACCTCAATCAACGACTCGATACCTCCCAAAGACTCAGCCAAAGTGAACAATTTGGTGGTGGAAGTGAACTTTGCCGCGGCATCGGCCCCGCCCTTGATTCTGAAGGAAATCATGCCTCCACCCAACCCGTTCCTGTGCTGCTTGAGCACCACCTTGTGATTGGGGTGGGTTTTGAGCCCGGGGTAGTTGACGCTGATAATGGATTCGTGGGTGCTCAAGTATTCGGCAATGGCCTGTGCGCTGGAGGATGCTTGCTTGACACGCAAATGCAAAGTCTTCAAGCCGCGGTGGGCCAACCACAGGTCGAAAGGAGATGGCACGGAGCCAATGGCGTTCTGCAAGTACCGGAACTTCTCGTGCAACTCATCAGAGTTGGTGGCCAAGACTCCTCCCACGACATCCGAGTGACCGTTGATGTATTTGGTGATGGAGTGAATAACCACGTCCGCTCCGTGCACCAAAGGGTTGGAGATGTATGGCGACAAGAACGTGTTGTCCACGACAACAAAGGCATTTTTGCCGTGCTTGGCATTGTGTGCCTTGACGAGTCCCGCGACCTCGGATATATCCGTCACTGACAAGGTTGGGTTGGAGGGTGTTTCCAACCACACCAATGCGGTTTCAGGGCGCAAAGCCTCGGCCAAATCTTTGGCCAAGTCTCCCACGAACGAAACTTCCACGCCATGGGCGCTGGCTACCTTGGTGAAGTATCTGTGGGTGCCGCCGTAAACGTCCCCGCCGGACACAACATGGGAGCCTATAGGCAAGGACTGGAGGATCAATGCGGTGGTGGCGGAACCGGAAGCCAAGGCGGCGGCGTATTTAGCCTTCTCCAACGTGGCCACGGCCTTCTCAAAGTTGTCCCTATTTGGGTTGGCGGACCTAGAGTATTCGTAAATACCCAAAGGCTTGGAGGGCTCGCTCTGGGCAAAGGTTGTGGAAAGCGAGATGGGCTCGATGACGGCTCCAGTGACAGGGTCCACAGGCGCACCTGCGTGGATGGCGTTGGTGCCGAATCCGTATTGTTCAGACATTTCAATTGAAGCGAGGATGAGGTGAAGGATGGTGTGCTGAAAAGAGCGCCGCAGACGACGGGTTATATAATGGAAAATCCACAACAAAACGCCTCACCTGTGTGAAGCCATTGCCGCGCCGCGATGAGCAGAGTGCATGCAGAAGGTTTTCGAAGCGACATGACTAATGCATAGTGAGGCCCTCCGAAACATGCCACGCCAGCTTCGGCTGGCTCGTTGCATTAAGCCACTTCATGCGGTTTGCCCGATCACGTGAAGTTGCGCAATCCGCTTGGTTTGTAATGGTCGAGCCACTTGGTTTATAATGGTCAAGCCAGGTAGTCTTTCAGAAGGGAGCACGAGTGCGCTCCGAGGGGGCGAAAATCTTGCGACTTACTGTGAATAGTAAGCAAGTGTGACCGAGGCAGACGGAACCACGCAATGGCGATGGCGTAATGTATTTGATTCGCAATGCAACCAATCATTTATGCCACCAATAAAATGTGGACCGAACTATCTCAGACCTGCCCATCATTCCAAACAAAAATTCCCATCCACCATTCATGTCCACCATTAGACCAGCCTACCAGTCTTTCCCCAACCAGAAGAGCCTATAGACAAGGAATTAGACCACTGGACCGTGGGGACCAGCAACCTGCAAGTAAACCTGTAAGTCTAGAGCCAGGTGTAGAGTTGTTAAGGTTTCACCCGCTTCTGCAGCATTGTAAACCTCTTCAGAGGAGTGTCGGTGTCGACTGAGGGCGTTAGCTCTTGAACACTAGGTGGACTTAGACGCGGTTCGCGAATGCTGCTTCGAGGGTGGATCTGAGATAGTAAATTGTCTTGAGAATAAGGGCAAACGCGCCTATTGTGTAGTTTACACAGGCGAGGCTGCAAATCCCACGCTCACAGTCAATAGCAGCAACTCCAAACATTTCAATCTTCTACATAAGGGACCTACAATGCGTCCGACATAGCCAGCCAAAGAAGTCAAGCAAGTTAGCCCAATGAAGTCAAGCAAATCAAGAAAGTGAAACATTCCGCAATCAAGCAAGTGAAACAGTATGCAATCAGCCAAGTGAAAAAGTCCGCAATCAGCCAAGTGACACAGGAGCCACCAAGTCAGCCAGAAAGCGATGTCCCAAAAATTAGTTTCTCAGCTCATTCAGTTTCAATGAGCTGCCACGATCATCTAACCCCTTTCAACTTCTTCATCCAATGACAAATCAATGCTGCAAACTGTGCCCGAAGTGTAAATCATTCGGCAATAGCGACTTGACCGCAGATTCAATATTCCTGCAATGAATTGGCACTACCTTTGGTTCCCTGTTGGTACTCCCAGTTTATCAATCCGTCCAGCCGCCCATTGATGCTCCTTGATGTTCCGCCTAAGAGATTGCCTAGACACACCTGCTTGGTCCTTGAACTCCAAACCTTGTTGATCTTGGGATACTCAATAAAGCCCGCATCAATTCGGGCAAAGCTGCAAAGAAGCAGCAGCCAAAGAGGCTGGTATCGCCCTGGTCAAGGCAGTATCAGGCGTCCTTTTACCAAAGCCCGATATTAGGGTGCGGAAGTGCGGGGGCAATTATCAACTGGAGGCCAAAACTGCCGCTATGCATAAACACACTTGGCTGACCGGCCATCACCAAGGTAATCAAGCCATCCTCATTCGAAATCAGACTGCGCATGTTGGATTGTCAATAATCAAAGAGCGGCGGCCTTACCCAGCCAAGGGGTTCAAATCAACACTGTGGGAGTTTTCTCACGCGCTTCTGAACTACTCCAATGGCGTCCGGCTTCATCGGAGTATGGGAAACACCAAAAAATTCTTGGCGTCACGAAGCGCCCGAAGACGCTAGCGCATGGTATCGCTGGCAATAAGCCACACTTTACGCGGATTTGTTGCTAAACCAGTCAAACTTGATAAGATCAAAAAGGCACCTGGGCAAGGTAATGACAGAGTTGATAATATGTATGGTGCCGCTGGTGATTCTGATAGCATTTGCGAAATTCATGGTGGTACATCGGGAAATTTATGGTAGCAGGTTCTGTTTAATGGCAGCAGTCTAGCAACAACTGACATAATTTCTGAAGAAGCGGGGTCAATTTTGGAATAACAACGACAGAAGTTGTACAATTTTACTCGTGGTGATAGATACGTGGAAATCAGTTTGGCGGTGAAGCATCATAGCTTCATAAATAAAGCTGATCCAGTCATTCTTGGACCGTTACAAGATATCGTGCCCCCCCTGATCGCTAAAAGGGCGCAACCAAGTTTTGAACAATCCTCGCGATAAGGATATGTGACTGCGATGCTAGCGAACGCCAAGCACTGCCTGGGGGTTGGCGCATTCGCTTACACTGACGTAGCTGGGGGCGCAAGAGGAGAATAGTGCGGCCGAAGCACCCAAGAGCGTCATTGTCGTGGACCCGCACCGCTTGCGTCACGTGGGCACGTGACCATTACTCCCTAGGTCATCTATTGGGGCCGCTGGTGCTGGTCACTGCTTGTGATGTCGTGCGCACCATTCACCGCCTTCGCACAACTTGAGCTCCATGCATGGTGCAGGTGCACTGCCCTGCACGGACCGCGACAGATGCAACGAAAGGCGGCGAAGTTAGTGCGGCGCTCAACGCTGCCACGGGCTCACCCTCAAGTCACTCAAGGTGGCGTGCCGCATTAGCGGCCCACGCCGTCCACGCCGGCCCTTTCCCGCTCAGCCTTTGCCACTCGGCCGCAAGATCTGCATTTGGGGCCCCGCCTGTGTCCGGTCTAACCACGCCTAGTCCTGGCTAAAAGTGTCTCAATAGCCTATTCCTCTGTACAAGACTGTGGTGGGATTGCGCCTATTCTAGCGCTGGCCCTAGCCAATCGCGGTAACCCCGGAACCCCCCCACCCGTGCATCGCCCCGTTACCCCCACTCCTCAACGCTCTGATTCAAAATCCCCCGTACAAAGCCCGTGCGCTTGCTGAAGACGTCTAACTCCCGACATGGCTTATCAGCGCGACGAAAGTCTTGGCGTGTCCAATTATTGCGAGGGCTTAAGTCCTCTGATTGCGGCCTCGCGTTCGCGGTTGCAAACGAGGCTGTGTCGATCTGCAAGGCGGAAAAAAAAAGTGGGATATCGATACAGCATTCGCCGTCCAAAAAAGGGAAAAGCTTTATATACGTGCTGTTCCAGCTGCAGCCTTCGATTTTGTCTCCGCAACTCCCCCCACCAAACCTCCCCAGATTAGCACCCCATCTGCTTGCATCGAGCCTTGAACCTCCCGGGCCTCTCGTATAACGTGCCTTTTTTCCAACCCTAGCTCTTTTGCTAGATCCGTGCATCCCTTCCCCCCGTTCCGAAGTGTCCGTGGTGCCTCTAAACTGTGACCTCCGGGCTCAGGTATCCTTTCCATAATTTCCGCTTCGCCCATGTCGTTGACCGTTCCCAGAGACGACGCCTCGGCCTCGTCCGACTCGCCTCTTCAACCGTCGTCGTTACAATTTTCTCCTCAGGAACTCACAAGTCTTCACGACCCCAAGTCGCTCCGAAGTTTAAAGCAAATGGGCGGCTTGGACAAGTTGGCTGCTTGTCTCGAGTCCGACACAAGCCTCGGCTTAAGCGACCGGGACCACGACAAGAGGGTGGCCAAGTACGGCAAGAACCAACTCCCCTCGAAGAACTCGAAGTCGTTTTTCAAGCTTTGCTACGAGGCCATGAAAGACAAGGTCTTGATTCTTTTAACCGTGGCTGCGGTGGTATCGTTGGCCTTGGGGCTCTACGAGACCTTTGGTCAAGAAACCCTCTACGATGATGAGCACAAGCCTATGCCCAAAGTGGACTGGGTTGAGGGTGTTGCCATTATCATTGCTGTGGTCATTGTGGTGGTAGTTGGCGCTGCCAACGACTATCAGAAAGAGAGACAGTTTGCCAAGCTCAACTCCAAAAAGGAAGACCGTGAGGTGATTGTCTTGAGAAATGGAAACAGGCAAATGGTGTCGATTTACGCTTTACTTGTGGGAGACGTGGTTTCGCTCGAAACCGGAGACGTGGTTCCAGCTGATTCCGTGATGATTCTGGGCGAAGTGGAGTGTGATGAGTCTGCGCTCACTGGTGAGTCCAATACCATCAAGAAGAAACCAGCCAAGGAGGCCTTGGATTACTTCGACGAGACTGCTCTTGAGGGCCAGGACCTCGGCTCTCAGAACACAAAATTTAAGGACCCGTTCCTCATTTCCGGCTCCAAGATTCTTGAGGGCGCTGCCACAGCCATGGTGACCGCCGTTGGCGTAAATTCCATTCATGGAAGGACCATGCAGTCTTTGGATCAGGAAGCGGAGGTCACTCCATTGCAAGCTCGTTTGGACAACTTGGCCGAGGGCATATCCAAGTACGGGTTCTTGGCTGCGCTTGTTCTCTTTGTTGTGTTGTTCATCCGTTTCTGCGTCAACATTGCGCCTGGTGGAGCTCTTAATGGTAGGCTCTCCGCGGAGAAAGGCAAGGATTTTGTGGACATTCTCATTGTTGCCGTGACTATTGTTGTTGTGGCGGTGCCCGAGGGTTTGCCCTTGGCAGTGACCTTGGCCTTGGCTTTTGCCACTACCCGAATGGCTCAAAACGGAAACTTGGTCCGTGTGTTGCGGTCCTGCGAGATCATGGGTGGGGCTACTGCCATCTGCTCCGACAAAACAGGCACTCTTACGGAAAACAGAATGAGAATCGTCCGTGGCTACACCAATGATAAGCTTATGTTTGACGATGCTGCAAACTCCACCACCGCGCAGTCGGTGGACTTCGCAGCTCTGGTCCCAGAGAAGCTTAAGGTCTTTATCTGCTCGAACATTACAGTCAACTCCACTGCCTTCCAGAATCCGGACTACGATGAAGTTGCCGACACGAATGCAATTGCCAAGCCCAAACCACGGTCTTTGTTTTATCATCTTTTCCACAGCAAAAGCGCGCCCGCTCTTCAAGTGAGACAAGAGCCTTACTTGGGCAATAAGACAGAGTCAGCGTTGTTGATCCTTGCACAGAAAGCCTTCAATCAGTTCGACGAACGTGGTTTGGCTGAGCAACGCTTGGGTGCTAAGATCAGCATAGTGCAAGTGATCACCTTCGAAAGTTCCAGAAAATGGGCCGGTGTGGTGATGAAGATAGACAATGGGTTCCGCTTCTATGTGAAGGGAGCTGCGGAAATTATCATTAAGCACTGTGCGTACCAGTACAATGACGTGGAAGCATTCAAGATGGGGCGCTCGGACAGAGAACAGATTCTCGAGAAAATCGATGAGTATGCCAACGATGCCTTGCGTGCAATCATGTTGGCACACAAGGACTTTGTTGGCATAAGCACATGGCCTCCTGCGGACTTGGCCGATAGCCAGAACCCCAGCCATGCAGACCCAGCCAAGTTGGTCGACGTGACCGCATCTTCGCACGAGTCAGACACAAAGCTCACGATGGACTTATTGGTGGGAATCCAAGACCCCCTCAAAAAAGGTGTTCCTGAAGCCGTGATGCAGTGCAAGATTGCCGGTGTGACCGTGCGGATGGTTACTGGTGACAACCTCACCACCGCCAAAGCAATTTCTAGAGGCTGCAACATCCTCACGCCAGAGGATTCTTCTAACGAGTACGCATACATGGAAGGCCCTGAGTTCAGAAAGTTGCCAGTGGAAAAGAGAACAGCCATTGTCCCCCAGCTCAAGGTGTTGGCCAGGTCATCGCCCGAAGACAAACGCATTCTTGTGGATACGCTACGCAAGCTGGGAGAGGTGGTGGCAGTGACGGGAGACGGCACAAACGATGCGCCAGCATTGAAGTTGGCCGACGTGGGATTCTCCATGGGAATCAGTGGAACCGAGGTGGCGCGTGAAGCCTCGGATATCATCTTGATGACCGACGACTTTACGGACATTGTGCAGGCCATCAAATGGGGCCGGACAGTCGCCGAGTCCATCAAGAAATTCATCCAGTTCCAGCTAACCGTCAACATCACCGCATGTGTTCTTACGTTTGTGTCGGCGGTGGCGTCCACTGACGGCCACTCGGTGTTGACTGCAGTGCAGTTATTGTGGGTTAACTTGATTATGGACACGTTGGCAGCCTTGGCCTTGGCCACCGACAAGCCTGACGATGCTCTCTTGAAGCGCAAGCCCGCCGGCCGCACTCAGCCTTTGATCAGTGTGTCCATGTGGAAAATGATCTTGGGCCAGTCCACTATGCAGTTGGTCATCACCTTTGTGCTCCATTTTGCGGGCAAGCGCATCTTCTTTGGTGATGGCCCCATCGACAATCATCAGGAGAAGCAGTTGGGTGCAATGACCTTCAACACTTTTGTGTGGTTGCAGTTCTGGAAGTTGTTCGTGACCCGCAAGTTGGACGAGTGTGCCGATGTTCGGACAGTCCGTGGACGCATCACCGCGGAAAACTTGAACTTCTTCTCGCACTTGTTCCGCAACTGGTACTTTGTGAGCATCGCTGCGCTCATTGGTGCCATTCAAGTGTTGCTTATGTTTGTGGGCGGCGCCGCGTTCACCGTGGCCCGCCAGACCCCGGCCATGTGGGGCACGGCCATCATTGGAGGAATGGTCTCGCTTCCCGTGGGGATGGTGATCCGCATTATTCCAAACTGGTGGGTGTCGACCTACTTCCCCACGCGTGCATTCAACACCTTTATCTACTATGTGGGATTCTCATGGTTGAGAAAGAAGAATAGAGACAAACGCTCGGCTGATGATGCGGAAAAGACAATGGAGAGTTCCGATGCCCTGGAGCAACACAAGGTTTAGACTACAGCGCATCATGGGTATGTGCGTACCAATGTATTACTTAAATCACCACTGTAAGAGTTTCGCATGTCCGGTCCACGACTGCGGTCCACGTGCCGACTGCGGTCCACGTGCCGACTGCGGTCCACGTGCCGACTGCGGTCCAAGAGCCGACTGCGTTGGTCGCTGTCCCGCAAGGCTGCTTGCTAAAGTGCCGTGGACGATGCTTCCGGAAAGTTGCTTGTCCACGTTGTATATCCTGCAGGCGACTCCAATGCAGGCTAAACTGAATTGATTCATCGACATCTATTTTAGTATGAGGCCCAAAGTGTAGGTGCAATCGAATGTTCGATTGATAGAATTGTACATTGGGAGCCAAGCGCATCTATCCCGCACAGTAGTTCCATGCATGCAAAGAAATACCCTCGCATGGGGAAACGCAAGACCTGCTAATCAAGTCTACACCCCACGAATTATTAACTGGGATGCAGCCAGCTCGAAACTCGAGCTTCCAGCGCGAAGATTCAGGCCTACCTCACACTGGAGGCACAGATTCATGGAGGTCACAGGCCGATATGACCAGATGAGATGTTCCATGGTCTGAAGCGAATTCAACCACTCGAAACCACCACGAAGTATAAGCCAAGCGTGCGTATCAACATCTGGCACCTCTAGTTCACATACGTAGCGCTTCGATTGGGCGGTGTGCGGCCCATGCATGAGGTCCACCAGCACATGCATCGAATCGAGTACCACGTCCATGGCTAAATATCGTCGAGGCGCATGATAAGCTTGGAGTACGCGGGCCCGAAGCGAGAAAACGGCTGGAACATAGGCACCCACGCCTTGAACTCAGAGATTTGCGACAAGACATCGGCCCTGGCTTCTTCCAGCTCACGGGCCCGCGCCTTGAGGCTATCGTGTAGACTCTGTAAGGCCTCGGCAAATTGCCGGTCTGAGACTGAATCGCCACCCACCATCTGACGGGCCTTTTGAAGGCAATCGCACACGCTAAGAATATTGGCTTTGACGGTTTTGAGCGCAATAAGTGAGTGTACATGGCGGTTGTCCTGGGTCGGCAACGAGCTCCGGACCAGAGCCACGTCTCCCTGCAATGTGTCGACGGAGTTTCGGAGGGCATCCACGTAGTATTGCAAGCGGCTGTGATCGTTGGCATCGGGGGTTGCGTCGGAATGGCCCATGGTCGAAGAAGCTTTTCGGAGCTGCCGTGTTTTGTCGGCCAACTCCTGGAGGATTTCGTTGGTGTTGTACTCCAAGTGTGTTATGAGATCTTGCGACTTGTTGCTTATATGCGCTAACTTAGAAGAGGAATAGGGGTCTTTTTCCAGGCCGATGAGGGACGCATGAAGGGCGTTGACGTAGTTCTCGGGGCTGAAGTCGTCCTGGAAGAACATGCTGAGTACATCCTGCTGCATTTGCGCATTGGCCGTTTCTGAAGTGGCAGACACGTCGGGGTTGTAAGCGACATCAGGGACAGCGGTAATACCTCCATCAATCGAGGCGCCAGGTCCGGCACTGGACGCCGGGGACTTTGCGCTTGGGGAGGCCATGTGGTGCAACGTGAAGATGAGAACCTGACAAGTGGAGCAGATCCGTACACCCAAGGGGAGGACATGCGCGGTAGGGTGCACGCGGGCGCTCCGAGCAAGACTCACGAGTTGCGCACATTGTGGAGCGGCGTATACGGATGTGGGAGTAACATGAAGTATTTATTATAGTATAGAATAGAGGGCGGATCCGGGCGGAGGGAAAAGCAATCACAACTTTGGTCTGGGGTCAATAGACTTGAACACCGACTCAATGGCAGTGGCCTTCATCATGTTACCCTTGACCTTCAACTTTCCGTTCATGAACAATTTCTGCCCGTTGGCCTTACCAGAGGCCAACTTGACGAAATCAGCATCTTTCAACAACAATTGCACATCGCTCTTGGGAGGCGAGTCAGCCTTGCTCACTTTGCCTTCCTTTTTCAAGTCCAACACCCACAGTTGCTCCTTGCCTTCCTTGTTCTTCAAGGTGATGACAATGACGGCCTTGACCCCAGAAATGGCCTTCTTCTTGATGGCGTCGTCTTTTAAGCCGTCGCCCAATTCTTGGAACAAGGTGGAAGAGTTGAAGCCATCAGCTGCTAAGTCGGACATTTTGGGTTGATTGTGGAGAAAATATGTATGGGGCGAACCAGTGAGGAGGCACCGTGGGCACTATATATACCTGGGGCCAATTCACATGGATGCCCAGCGCGGGGGGTTGTGCAGGCGCCCGTGCCGCTTCTCCACAGAGTGCGAGCAGTCAGCTCACCTTCAACCGCGGGCCACCGCGCACCCAGTTTGCATTTCGTCATGAATGCGCGAGCGTGTATGCCATACGCTGCTTTGGGTGCTTGACCTGGCCGACCAAGCCACTCTTCCAGCCATGCGAAATTTGCGAGCGTGCTTTTAGCCTTGTGCTTTGCCTAAAATGGGCCTCTGATTTTCGTATCCCTCCGCTTTTAATGGTTCACTTCCTACTGGCCCTACTTGGCCTGACTGATACCGGCCCTACTATTCACCGATACTGACTCTACCGACTACCACTATTGACTGCTAATATCGACTATTACTGACTACTGCTGCTACTTCGGACTACTTCGGACTACTTGTACTGACTGATACGACATGCTGACCAATACCGACTGACACGACTAATACTGACATGGTCGAAGCCCCTTTTAACTCCAGGCACCAAACTAGTTGAATCGTGGATCATTAATTGTAACACTACCTGTTACCACAGGATGGCCCTGACAATTACCAAACTTGCAGATGGTAGGCGTTCATGCTCAGACTAAGGGCTGGCGCCCTTGCAGGAAGTCACATGCCAACCCAGCATGCGCGCGTGACAATGCGCCTCCACCTTGCACATGCGTCCCCCGACCTCCGTTTTCTGGTCTATTTGCGCCAAGTCTGAAATAATGTCTTCTATTTCTGCTATACTGCGTTGCGGAATCTTGGCCGAGCCTTGAGTGCGGCCTGCGGTTAAGTAGGGGCGCGTTGTGTGTTGTATGGGCATTGATAGCAAGAGAAATTAGGGAAAGGGGACAAATTAACCCCGGACAATGCAAGGTCAAGGTACGGCATGCAAGCAATTTCCAGAGTGGAACCAAACGAGAGAGCATAGAGCGAGGGCCCGTAACTGAGGTATGGTACCAGGGCTCGGACAGCTAGAAGAAGGACAATGCAGGATGTGAACACGATTCCCTCCTTTCTCAGTGTTGGCTTGTCTGGAACCACGCGCCAGTGCACCGCGCACCGCTCATCCCCCTGCTCATCTCTATCTCTACCACACAATGGTGTTCACATCCAAGTCCGCCAAGGCTAAGTCAAAGGCTACTGTTAATAAGCTTTTCGAGAACATCCTCCCGGGATCTCAGCCGCTCCCTGATTCGCATAAATTCTCGGCTACCCAGCAGTTCCACCGCCAAGTGTCCAGCAAACACCTCTCTAGTGAAGAGGTCAGGAAGCTCACCAAATCAGAGAGAAGACGGAGAAACAAGACTCTCAACAAAAACCTCGAGCATGAAAGGCTGTTCCACAAGGTGGTTAAGCACAACATCATCAAAAACCACAAGTCGCTGACGCTGCTCTCTCCTGAAGAGGAAAAGTACCTCAAGAAGCTAATAAAGAAGAACTCGTCTGCAGTCAGGCGGACTGCAGATGTGGACAACCTTGCCGTGAAGCACGAAATGGACCAGTTGCGGTCGGAGATCCTTGCTTTGGAAAACGAAAAGTACGATCGCTCCAGGGACCGTCAGCACAAGGCCAAATTACAATCCTTCCAGAAGAAGGCCGAATCGGGCGTGTTGTCCGTGCCCGGACTCACCCCGGGCTTGGCCCCCGTCGGCTACGACTCCTCCGACGAGGAGTGATAAAGTCTATAAGTCTATAATTGGAATCTCATCAATAAATCTCCCTCTATCGGCCGAGCTCATGGAGCATTTGAAGCACATCGGCGGCGTTCTTGCGCACTGTGCGCTTATCATCATTAAGAGCTCCGGATATGGCTCTTTTGCTCGATTCCTGGTATCGGACCACCTTGGAGTAGTCCAAACTGGCGAAGATTTCATTCACACACTCCAAGCTCAAGCTCCGCACCTGCTCGTCGTTGATGAGCTTTCGCTTCACCACTATTTTTCTCGAGCTCAAGTCGCCCAACTTTTCCAATAGACTGCCCAAATTTTCCTGGATCAAGTCCGGCATTTCCTTGATTATAACCTTGAAAGTTTGCAACGAAACAGTGAGAACGCTTGTATTCTGCAACGCCAAACCGCTCAAAACCAACGGCAAGATCTCCTTCAAATGTGGCTTGAGAATGTTGGTCGATACGTTGCCGATGATGGTGGCCAACGTGCTTAAATACACCTCTCTTCTGTCCTCGCCCATGCCCTCATTGAAATGTTTGATAAGCTCTTCTACCAAACTCTGGAAGATCTGCTGCTTGTAAAGAAGCTTCACGTTGAGATTCAATACCCCAGACACAATCTTTGTCTTGCTAACCTCCTCATTGCAGAAAATGCCATTGTCACACATGAGCACAATGAAAGACCGCGATATTAACCGACAGTACTCAATATCCTCGAACTCGGTCAACTCGTTGATCATTGAGTTTAATATTTTCCTTCCGCTTGGTTCAAGCTTCACAATCAATCCTTTCACTATCCATACAGCGACTTCCAAAGATTGGGCATCATGTGCTCCGAGCAATGCATACGTGACTTGTTCAATATCCTTGTCACCGCCCGGAACAAATTTGTTGGCAAGAATGGCAATACTTTGCAAGTAGCCAATCTTTTCGATATCCCCACCGGTACCTTTTGCAAGACCAATAAATTTTTCAATCAACTCCATTGCATTATATCCAGGGAGAGTAACTCTTTTGTCGATTTTTGCAATTAAGAATTTGAAGAAGGTGACTTTCTTGGTACACACTTCGGTGATGTTTTCCACTGTAGCCCCATCTATGGGCGATTTTCCCATCAAGACTGCCACATATTCGTCTAGGACCGCTTGATGTCTGGACTGGTCAATGAATCTCACGACATACCCAAAGAAGGTAGCACCCAACTCCAAGAGCATGGCATCATCAGCGGCTTTTCTAAAAATCACCCCAACGAAGCGGGGCAAAAAGCTTTTTGCCCATGATGTGGTGGTGAACGGTTCCTTTGCCTGCGTCTGCACGAAAGATTTTGTAAGGCTGAGAATGTAGTTGCCAAAAACCTCAGCATCATAGTCATCGTATATCATCTTGTTGAGAAAACGAATCGACAAAACTTCGAGAAGTTGAAAGTTCACGCAAAGATTTTGTAAGATATCCAATACTCTGGGTTCTGAGGCACGATCAAGGAGCATTGGAACTACCGTATCGATGACTGACAGAACATGGGCATTAGACAGCTCCTCGGAAGACTCGGCCATAATCTTCACCAAGCCTGAAGTGACTTCTTGCAAGAGAATGTCAGACTTCCAATGTGCCTCGGAGGTCATTTTCAACACTTGTTGCAAAGTCTCGCCGAACCAGCTTAAAACAAGTTTGAGATCTTCTTGAGTTAAAAACCCATCCAACAACACCATTTTCGTCAATTGCTGAATGATCTTACACTTTAAAGTCTTCTCTATGGAAGACGAATTTTGCAAGAGTTGGCCGAAGAAAATCAAGAGGTGGTCCTTGTACTCGCCCAAAACTGTGGGATCGTGGAGAATCTTGCTTGTTGAAAGAATGAAGCCGATGTAGTCCACCAATTCGCGTTGTCTTGAAATAGTAAGAGAGACATCCACCTCTGTTTCATTTGAAGGGTCCTCTCGAAGATCGCTTCTTATGTATTTTCCCCATGCAGCAAACGAAAACAAGGTTGAGACAAAGTGCTCGAAGAAGCGAGTCGAGTAACTTGACATTGTGCACATTAACACAATGGCTTGTTTGCAAGTCTTCTCAGTGAGATTCTGAAAGGAAGGCGTCATCTCGCTCATCACTGAAGACACTAAAGCAGGAAAGCTGTCAGAGTGCAGTAACTTTTCCACGGTGACCCCCAAGGCCCTGAGGGTGAGAAACGAAGTCTTTGTCTCGTCAATATCGTCTAACGTATCGAAATCGGGAGGTAG
Source organism: Metschnikowia similis (assembly GCA_002370765.1). NCBI lineage: Eukaryota > Fungi > Ascomycota > Pichiomycetes > Serinales > Metschnikowiaceae > Metschnikowia > Metschnikowia similis. The sequence continues at coordinate 44,730 of NKZP01001064.1, forward strand.
GATGTAGTCCGCTTCCGGCCTGAACGCCAGCACGTCGTTGTGTAAAATCTCGAACTTCAAGGCGTCCCAAATTGAAACCCAGTACAGCACCACGATGGATGAAGGGTACTGGGCAATGCACTCTTCAAGACACTGCAAAGTGTCATTGCGGACCGAAGGATTAGTGGAGGTGAGCTTCTCAAAAAGTGCGGGAAAAGCATCCTGGGCAAACTGGGACTGGGAGGCTATGGTCAGTCTCAAGTCGGCCTTCAACTGGGCCGCGGTGATTTTGTATGGATCATTTGCCGGCGGAGTAAACGAGATGGGAAAATAGCAGAAGCACACGTCGAAGAGCTCTGCCAATAAATGGTTATGTTTTTCGTTTTCTGCTCTAGGGTCAAAGCTCAAGGTACGGTTGATGTGCGAGTTTAAGCGGAAAGACATCAACAAGTTGCGGGGGTCTTTTTCGCCACTAGCAACATGAATAAATGCAGCCACAAACAACTCGGCGTTGGAAGGAATGGCGGCGATGTCGTCTGGGTGTTTGTCGAAAATGGTGTGCAATAAAAGAAACGCCTCGTGGCGCACCTTTGCCAAATGCTTTCTGGGCTCGTACACATTCAAGATGGCACTAAGAAGGGAAGTTAAAGAATCGTTGGCATTGGGTGTGAAAGTCCTGAATTGCACAAGCGTAGTGAGAGCATTAAGTACGTGCACCGAGAGCTTCTCATCTTCAAGCTTAGCTAGAAGAAACTGCAAGAGCACGGCCACGTCTTGCCTGGAGAACGGAGGTTTCTCGAGACATTTTTGCAAGGTCATGGCCAAACAATGGGTGGCGTAGGAGCGGGTGGAGGTGCTATCTGAGGTAAGTGTTGGGCCCAAGGCTTGGATGAAGGAAAGGAGAGAGATGGCTTTGGAGGAGAGAAGCGCAGCCAAATCCAGGGCAAAAGCCTCGGGGTCACTATCGCTGGCATCTGCGGCCACAAACTGGTTAATCAAAGTGGCTGCATCTGACATGGCGGATGTAGGCGTGGTGGGTGTTGGAGGTTGTAGTGGCGCCGGTGTCGCTTGATAACGCATCGCGCTTTGAGACGTGCACTACTGTGATAAGCATCCCCGCCAGTGGGATTCTATGTACGGCCTGGTGCAGGCTAAAGCCAGACAGACCAACACTTTTTGTGGCTGTTGAATACTAAATCAACAAGAGTGGGGAAAAGCGCAGCGTGTGACTGATTTGTAAAAGTCAAGGAAGGCACGCATTTCGCTAGCAATGTGCTTGTTGCATGAAAAGAACCTGCGGGCTGATAATACTGCGTACTTTTAAACGTGCCCGAATAGATCAGCCCCATCAAAGAAAGTTTAAGAGTATAGCCCACCAAATGTGTATTTAAATATGGGGGATACCACCTGTTTGACCTAGAGAGGCGAACTAGGGCTGTAGGGTAAAGGCTGGAGGGACATGACATGACATAGTGACAAAGACTATGGAACAAGCACGTAGTGAAAGACGGTCAATGACTCGAAAGACTAAAGCAATAAAACAGGCACCAACACATTCAATTAATCAAAATACGGCCCAAAATGACAGAATACACTACCTAAGGTGAGCACGGCGAGAGAGAGTGGCTTATTGTAGTGTAGTGTAGTGTGGTGTGGTCTGGTTTGGTCTATTAGACTATCAACGACCCACATCATAACATCCTTTCATAAAATTCGACCATCACAAAAAGTAAAAATTCAAAGTGTGTTGCATTGATTTTTTTCGTTCCGAACTTCAAACCAGAAAATTTACTGCCCACTGGTCAGTTGTGCCTATCTTGGCCCAGTGAGCATCGTGACATAAAGTCTTTACTTATGATGCCATGCATGTTTGAGTCACCACAGGGCTCAGAACCTATAAAGAGAAATGGCCTTGAACCCGCGGCAAAAACCTGGCGCGGTTGGAGCGCCATGGATGAACTATGGACATATGCCCAGTGGTTGTCTAGATGATCCAGTATTAAAATGAATAATTTCGAAGAGATAATTCTGTACCTCATAAACAGAATCATTCACATTTATGGATGTCTTAGTGTATCTGGTTGTGGGAGCCATCTTCAGTGGTTGCCCTCTATGGTTACTTCGATTACTGTTGTAAGGACTGCGGACGGTGCGCCTATAATATGGGGGAGCGGAATTTCACCGTTTTAGGAAGACCAGCTCAGTTGCTTGCTAATTATGATAGCAGGCCCGCTGATTTCTAATTCTCAGTTAGCATGATACGTCACCGTGGGTTCCGTCTGCAGCTTTAACACTCCCTCAATGGGTTATCTCGCAGTAACCTAGCAGACGATATTCGGAGAATTCATAGCTGTCAAAGGCTCTTCCAATATACCTTCAATGTTAACTGCAGCGTTAACATATTCAACATCCTCATTTTCTTCTCCAGATGCTATCTCACAAAGACTGCCTTACCACAAATGCATAAATCAAAATTCGACCTTTAGTCATTAATACTGATTTGTTGCCGTATTAGAATTGAATCATCTTGTCCATATCGAAATTATCCAATAGGTGTGCTGTTGTGCAGAGACACCAACTCAGAGTTGAGTGAAGATTGCGCTCCATGGGTTGGAAGTTTGACTCCACAGTCTTGCTGAGATCCAACCATACTCATGTTTGTGTAGCAACTGGCGGTTTGATTCTGTTGCAAAGCTGTGCCAGAATATGTGCCCGGATAATTCGACCTGACTATGAGTTCCACCAGTGCGGCTTTTCCAAGACCCCAGAATACTTCCTTGCTTCTTTCAAGTGTTCCATCCTAGGTTGTGCTAGGGAACTTGAGGGACTCAGACAAATATAATCTATGCCAAAATGAACCTCATTGGCTACAAAAAGACCCAAAGATAGTCCTATATTTGGATCCATCACCTGATTCTTCATCTTCTTCGACTATTATTGTCAAAGTATTGTGAGTCAGCAGGCAGAGCAGTGCCATCTCTGATCATCCCATCGTTTACAAGACTTTCAATACGACCTGCCAAAGTAATTTCACATAAGCATATCCCACTTCAATATCAACGCCAAGAAATTTCTTGGTTCTCCTAAATCCTACCTTTCGAAGGTCCACTTTTCCTCAATTCTTGACACACCCTCAATGATATTTCCAAGCTCTAGTAGATTATCCACGTAGAGTGCTGGGATTGATGAAGACCCATTCCTTTTGCGGTCAATAAGAGTTTTATTTATAGGTCGTTGGTGTTATATCCTTTTGTAGTTGTTTTAATGTCAAGTACTCAAGAGATGATGTATTCGTTGATGATCCCTACAGCAAGTGGGATCATCGCTTCTTATATAGAAAACTGTCCAGCCCGAACGCGCTGGCTACGGGCTATTTTAAGGAGCAAGCCAGCCACCTTTAGCTGGCTGGTAATCCTTGTACGGGAGAGTGACCAGCCAGCCGGGTGGCTGGTGCCGTTGGGAGATCCCGATGGGGTTGGTATGACACGGAAAGGGTATCTGCGGCGAGACTGCGTCGAGGAAGCCACGGCGTTCTAACGAAAGTGGGCGGTCAGAGTTGGACACACCTCTATCGACGTGGGTCATCGAAGGTTTCCCCTTGCAACCACATGTCGCAGGTCAAGTGTGTATACATGGGTAGTGCGCTACCCATGTTGGATCTAATGTTGGATCTAACGGTTGAAGCGCTTTATCGTCTTTAGTAAAAAGGTAGAAATGGGTATTTTATTATGGCGAAGAAAGTTATACAATGAAATACTTTAATAACATTCGCAATCACCTAATGTAAAGTTTGCAAGTGAACTTTTAGATCAGGCAAATTGGAAATTCTCGGCACTAACATTGCAGGAACATCAACTAGACACAAACGATTCAAGGACAAAACAAAGGATTGTAAATAAAACCGAGCCAAAGAGTCTCGCCGAAGCTTTTATCTGACCAAAACCAACAAAGTACAAGAGAAAATTCAGGTATAGTATTTCCCGGCGATCTGGCCTGTTCGTTTCACCCTGTTTTGCTGGTCGCACCAACTTGGCAGGCTAGGACTAAGGGTACTGGGCATGTATTCTTCAAGAAAATAAGTTCGAACTAAATCTAGACTGTAGGGCCCAATGTGTGAGTGATGAGCTTCTCTGAACTATTCTTTTGTTCCTGCAAATGTATTGAATTAGGAAAGATGCCTCACTTAAGGAGAAATACCTCCTGCTCACCATGGCAGCGCGCTAGGCATGGGTGCAAATTTTCTGACATGCGCGATTGGGGGAGATTCGACAAAGGCGCACACTACTCCCTTTTTTTGTGGTTTTTGGGGGATATTCTAGAGACCATCAGTCGCAGCCTTTGAACAGAATCCCGAGAGCTCCTCAGGCATGCTCGCAACTGTGGGCTCGATCTTAGCTATGTTCGCGGCGAGGTTCCAAGTGCTCGGCCCTCTGAAAAATTTTGGCGTGCCTCACTTGATGCAAGACTTGTATGATCTTCTCATCTCCTCATGCCCTCCATTTTCGGTTTTTATAGTAATTCTTGAATTCGTAAGTAATCAATTATTCAGAGCGATTAAACAATCCTCCCACATAAAAGAAGTATGGATCAACACAACTCAAGTTACTCCGGGTCGAAACCACAATCTACCAGCGGTGTCCGAAAACCCCTGCATCTATCATATCCTGTCGGGTCTGTCGTGTATGTCCTGTTCGGTCCTGTCATGTCATGTTATGTCTGTCCTGTCCTGTGTCGCCTCAAGTCAAAACCGCAGGCTACTCCATACAGTCCCTTGGGCCCACAGCCCAGTCGTCTACAGCAGTGCTCTCAAGTACTCAAGGGACATTGAAGGCACCAAGTCACTCAGGTCGAAACCAACACCACGATCCAGCCTCTTGACTCTTTTTTTGAGGACATCGCCTGAATTTTGCCTGCGGCCTTGGGACAAGTCAGTGTTGTGGCACTCACAACAAGCCGCGCCAAATACATTCATAAGAAAAACAACATAAATTCTGTGGCGAGCCACTGCATACTCGACCAATCCAGTAGTGTCGATCCCAATCATCGGGTCACCACGTCTGTCAGACCATTGCAACATCGCAGGCCATCACTGATTGTCAATTTTCTGGTCACCATTGCCATATCTCTAGATCAACGTCTTCAGATCAACGTCTTCAGATCAACGTCTTCAGATCAACGTCTTCAGATCAACGTCTTCAGATCAACGTCTTCAGATCAACGTCTTCAGATCAACGTCTTCAGATCAACGTCTTCAGATCAACGTCTTCAGATCAACGTCTTCAGATCAACGTCTTCAGATCAACGTCTTCAGATCAACGTCTTCAGATCAACGTCTTCAGATCAACGTCTTCAGATCAACGTCTTCAGATCAACGTCTTCAGATCAACGTCTTCAGATCAACGTCTTCAGATCAACGTCTTCAGATCAACGTCTTCAGATCAACGTCTTCAGATCAACGTCTTCAGATCAACGTCTTCAGATCAACGTCTTCAGATCAACGTCTTCAGATCAACGTCTTCAGATCAACGTCTTCAGATCAACGTCTTCAGATCAACGTCTTCAGATCAACGTCTTCAGATCAACGTCTTCAGATCAACGTCTTCAGATCAACGTCTTCAGATCAACGTCTTCAGATCAACGTCTTCAGATCAACGTCTTCAGATCAACGTCTTTAGATCAACATCTCTAGGTCAACGTCTTCAGATCGATTTTTTCAGATCAAAGTCTTCAGATTAAAATATCCAGAACGATTTCTCCAGACTAGCATCTCCAGATCAACCTCCCCGATCAACGTCTTCGATCAACGTCTTCGATCAACGTCTTCGATCCACATCTCCGATTCACATCTACCACAACATCTCCAGGCCAAGTCTTCAGCACCGTCCCTACTCGCATCACAAAACCTTTAACACACATCAAAGCGTGGTAGCTACAACTCTCTTCTGTTAAAGCAGTTCAATCAGTCTGTGCAGCCTCCGGAGATCTCATCCCTCGCACAACAACCTTGGCAGCGACCGTTTCAACTGCGCCATCATGATTGAAATTCCCAATTTAGAGCAGCCTACGTATGCTCAGAACGAGCTTGCACAGCTTCAGCAACAATACAATCAAACTGATCATCTGTCCGACGATGCCCTTCTGTCGGAAACCCCCGTCGCCACCGACACACTTCCTGGAAACGATAAGCTCCCAAGCTCATCATCCATTGCTCACCAACTGGGATCCTCCACCCGGAAAAACCTATTGGAGCTGCCTATACAATTCGATGCGCTGAGCCCGTCGCAAACCTCGTTGCCCCAGCTCATCAATAACGTACAATCGCCCATGGTGGCTGACCTGTACTTTTCGTCCAAGAAGAATAGAGAAAACTTCGAGGATGCTATCCGTACCCCCGAACTGCTGCTTCCCGCTGCCGTAGATGACGTGGAAGAGCATCTGGCGCCCGCGGACTACCGCCCTGGCTCAGGACCTCAGGTCTCCAACGAGCTACACCAAAAGGAAATTTATGAAAATACTTCCGCATTCAAGATTTCCTCCAACCCTGCTGCTCACGACTCGTCGAAGATCTCCCTTCAGTTATCTGAATTTGCCACTGATTTGGATATCGAGCCGCAAGAGGTGGCTTATAATGTGGCCACTCTGTACCCTATGATCCTGGGTAGGTCTTTGAGCCAACCAGTCACTGTTTCCGTGACAGAAGAGTCCGCGCCTGCTTCGGTTGAGCGCTTCGAATTCAACGATAACAAAGCCTCCTCCCATTTAGAGACCCCGAACTTGTATTCTTCCCTATCATTTGCGACTCCACAGTCTTATGGGGCGAACTATATCGAGTCTGCAGCATATGCTGCTGATCGAATTGAGCCTCTGCCTCAATTACCGCCCTCCAACTCCGAGGAGGCGGCCAAAGTATCGATTACTGACGGAGACGAGTTCTCACGAATGAGAAATGCCATGGCCACGGAGCTGAAAAATCCCGCAGAATATACCTTGCATATCCTCTTTACCCAGTTCGTCCGTCATGCAGAAAGGAAACTTAATTTGTGCCTCGACTACCCTTTGTCTCAAGAACCGCCAATAATAGAATTATTGGCCGAGGGCACCGACCCACAATTCGATACTATAGTGGCTTCCCTAGGCTACATTGCAAAGAGGAAACCTAAGCCTGTCATGGATAGTGTTATGTTCTGGAGAAAATCAAAGAGTGAGGTTGCTTCAATGGCCAGTACTGAGTTAGAAAGAGTCTCCTCTCTTGGAAGATCCAATAGTAATGCTCGTCTTGATAGCCTGCCTACTTCGCTTGCACTGACTTACAAGTCGCTGGTACAAAAGCCTCTGATTAAGGGAAAACGGAGCTTAAGTCTCATGCGAACCAAGAGTATATCCAAATTGACTCAAAAACGGAACGTATCCACCTCAGCGGTACCACAGACTGCGAATACAACGAGGTCCAGTATGGAGACTCTGAATGATTCTAATCTCGAAATTTTGCGCCAGAAGCAGTTCTATGACGAACAAGTCTTGTCGGCTCGTGAAACCGCTATTCAAGCCGAGAGAAAGTCTTTGGCCTCCATCTATATTCTTTGTCGAGTTCTCATTGAAGTTGTCAAGCAAACCACTTTAGATGCTCTCGGGGCCGATCTATCAAGAAAACTCGAGGACATCGTTTACAACCAACTCAAAACCACTGATCCTGTGGCAACTAGCGAGTCATTCGTACGCCTGGCAAATTGGAACCTTTTTTCGAAACTTCTTGGATTTATGTCCGAGAAATCATTTCTCAGTGTCAGTGATAGATTTATTGCGGATCTCGAAAAGGTGCCTGTTCTAGTCAGACATGACGACGAGCCAAAAACTCATCTTCTCATACACGGAATGAGATACCTCAAGTTAACGAATTATCCCCTTGAAAAATTTGAGGAGAGTGCAGAATTTATCCAGTCAGTGACCAAATTCTTCTGCAATACCCAGAATCACACAATTATGCTTGCATATGCAGATGTTTTAAGTGATTTGATTCTTCCCTTGGCCTCGGAGCTCACTGCAGAAGCAAATCACCCTCTTTGGGTTGAGGCGGTTTCAAGCATATATGGAAAAGCTCATGAGATGTGGCAGAACCTGAACAGTAACTCGCAAACCAATACGAGTAACATAGCTTCTGCACCGAATGCAGGTAAAGGGTTCAGTAGTGACTGGGAATCGTCTTTGACTTTGATGGTGTCTGCTTTATCAGTCAGTTCCAAAGAAGTGTTTTCACTGAGCTGGTTTCAAATAATTGAGGCCAATGCGCATAGACTCAAAGCAAAGACTGACGCTCATGTGAAAACAAAGTTGATGATTTCGCTTTCAAGACTATTGTGGGTATACATTAATCGTCTACCTGATACATTGAATAACACTGTCAAGAAATTGGACAGAATTTTTGACATACTTTTTTTTGGACCAAATGTGAGTGGAAAGAAGCAGAATTGGGTCACTTTAGATATGGCCTTGATCGATTCAATAGCGCAAGTCATTCGAATTGTTGCTTTCCAGCATTTCAACTACGTTTTGGAGAACGTGATTTTGAAGCTTTTGCGTTCGTCTTTCAACATGTCGACGATGGAAATTTTTGCACCCGAAAAATTGATTTTTGTGTTGAAGGCATATGTTTTATGCCTTCGTGATTACAAACTTGGTGAACGTCCCGTGTTTCCCTCTGACGACCAATTTGAACCATGTGCCCAAAGTATCGCTGGTTTCGACAGCCCTCATGCTTTAAAGGACCTCTTTCATAACACACAGAATGGTAGATTCCGCAAATGGAACAAGGTGATGTCGGAGCAGAAAATTAACAAACACTATGAGTCTCACGAAGAAATCTGCAAGTCGTTTTCCCTGTTGATGAAATATTTGGACACGCAATGTGGCATGTCCAACTGGTCCAAGCACGATGTGGGTCTGTCTAGCAACTTCAAAACCTTGTCTTCGCTTACACATTTCAACTTTGGCCTTGAATTTTACAATAATACCAAAGACGTGAATTTAGGTTTGTTCGCTACTCTTTTAGATGCATGCGCATGGACAATCGCCCCATTGTCGAATGAGAAGGCTCAGTTGGGATTGTCACTCCAGGGAATCATTGACATGTTGATCCGCAACGCTATTCATGAAAATCCCTACGTGGCTTCTGCGGCTGTGAATTCTCTTGTTAAACTCGCATCTAGGAAGAATGCTGGTGCATTGCTCACAGCGTATGCTCGTATCACGTTCAAAATCTCGGAGAAAACAGGCTTGCCCTATGATTCTGACTACTTCAGTTCTGAGAGCTTCAATCGGCTTTTGCGCATCTATGTGGAATTGCTCAAATGCTGGTTGGACCAGTTCTCCGACACGAATCTCGCCTCTGATACACTCGAGTCTGCTACTGACAATGATATGATGAATAACGGCGCACTCAATGATCTCTATCAAATCAACTTCAAAGCACCCGATCTCACCAATCTCGAACCGTCTTCAAGCAAGTTGAAGCCGTACGAAGAGCTAGAGTGGAAGGGAATTATGACTGTGATCGAAGAAGTCGAGGGAAATGGGTTGTTCTTTCTTACGTCAGATGATAGCAAAATCCGACTTTCTGCCATTGCGATTCTCAAGATCGTCGAGCAGTTTGACCAGTCTATCTACAACAACACCGACAAGAAAGAGACGTCTCTCGAGTCGAGCTCCAGCTCTCAAAAAGGCCACTCCAGAACATCATCAAAGTATGTGGCTGATGAAGGTACCCGCGTAATTCAGGTCATCGAGAACATCGATTTCTTTGAGCTCATCCGGCCTTTCAAAAAGGAATTGAGTATGCCCGAGAGGTCTCGCTTGAGTAACATCAAGAATAAGAAAGGGCTCATCCTCAAATTTGCCTCCTCAGACTATGGGATAGACTCCACTATATGGTTCAGGATGTTTCCTCGGCTCTTGGATATTTTGTTCGAAAGATGTCCTATGCCCGTTGCGATGTGCAGATCCATTGTCTGCGTTCGGTTGGTACAAATGCACGAGTATGTTGTGGCTTTCTCTGACCAGTTCAAAAACTACACCACGTCGTTGTTTGGCAAAACAACTCCAAATACCCCACCCCAGGTTTTGGTGAATCAATGGAAACTATACTTGATATTTGCATGCTGCTCCTTAACAAGCACCAATGAGCAGAAAATTTCCATCCCAACACAACCCATGCATGGCCGCAAGAAATCCTTGCCCATGTATATCCAGCATCAAAAAATCACAAGTGCGAAGTCAGTTTTCAGGATGGTAATCCCGTTGTTGAAGTCTTCGCAGTCTATGATCAGAGAGGCGGTGATTGCAGGATTGAGCTGCATCAACATCAATACCTGCAAAACTTTCACCGAGAATCTACCTCAGTCCTTGGCTGACTGGGATATCCACAGCAAGAAAAGAGACCCGGCGGAGGACAAGGTAAGAATCGAGATCATCCACGTATTCAGCACCATATCCAGCAGATTCAAATCGGGCTCAGCGTTGTATTCAGACGACCTGATTGTTGCCAACTTAGTGTCGATCATCAAAAATGTGAAGGTATTCCTTTCGGTTCCAAGCGTGCAAACGCTGCCTGAATTCCAAAGGTTGAGATTTTACTTCACTTCATTCTTGGAGAATGTTTTCATAGGTCTCAAGGACAGGAAAGATTTAAATCGTTGGCTTCCTTTCGAGGCCCGCATTGGCTGTTTCAACTTTCTAAAGGAATGGTGCGGTTTTGGAGATTCAAAGTCTGTATTGGAAGAAAGGTACGCCATCATGATTCAAAAGGCTAATCAGCACAAGGACCAGGCAGCCACTGTGGCTATACTAGAACTTGAAAAAAAGACGTTTCAAATTGCTTCTTTGAGCTGTATGGCAACTCTATGCTCTGGCGTGCTCAATCAGTCAATTTCAGTTCCTGGGAAAACTGCAGTCATGTCGTTTGATATAAAGAGTGTTATGAACTGGGTGCACGAAATTGTCAGTTCCGACAATGCAAAAGTCCAAGAACAAGGGAAAGCAGCGTTGAAGAACATTGTTGCGTCCAACATTAACAATCTTGAGATCTACAGCGAAGCTCTCAAGCAGTGCTACAGCTCTGATAATTCTTTGAATGTCAAGGAAATCTATTTCACGCATGTTGTCAATGCCTTCATCAAATTTCGAGATGTGGAAACCATGCCATACGAGATATTCTGCATATCCACGTTTCTCATTGGATCTGACAGTTACGAAACACGCTATGCTGCCATATTGTGTATCAAGCACATCGAAAAAAAGTTCTTAAAGGTATCCTTTATTGATGAGTTTTACGAGAGTGCTTGTTGCTCCACTATGGTTGTATACAAGAAAGTTCTATTTGACTATTCCATGAAGCTTGCTTCTACTCACACCAGCGGTGCGTTCACCTACATCAGCTACTTGACCAAGTACTTCAATGTGGTAGACCACTCCACGAGAAGAGACATCTTGACGTGCCTTTTGCCATGGGTGCAAACAGTGGAGTTGAAGTACTCGGAACCTGAACCTTCAGCGGAGGTAGTCAAGGATGCAGTAGAGGAAATAGATGAGTTCGTGGTTAGCGAATCTGGCAAAGAAATCGACGGGGCGTCGCTCATGATCCTCAATAACCTTTTTGAAATTACGGTTAAGTTTAGCAAAACAATCTCGAACGAAGTCGAGGCGTTGTGGGTAGCCCTTGGAACGAACAAGCCCAACTTTGATCTCATGTGCGACTACATTGTCAGAAACTGCCTCATCAGAAGAAACCTAGTTTTCGTGTCGCATTCAAGGCAGATTATATCATATCTAGTGTTTTCCAAGCCAGACTACTACTACATCATCGACAAACTCATTGCAAACTTGCGGCCCAAAGCCATGGTGCCTTTGCAGCCTCATGTGACCTTGCCCATAAAAGATACCTCCATGTATCCATACACTGCGAATTTGGACCAGACATTGGCATACCACGGAAAAAAGGCTGCTTTCTCACTTGGCCAGCTTTCGATGGTTTTCCTAGTAGATCTTTTCCGATCTAAGAATGATATGATCATCCAGCACTTGCCATTACTACTACACGTCAGCTTTTCTCTCATGGATCATTACTATCCCTTAGTGCAAGAACAAGCAGTGGCGCTACTTATTCACTTGATCCATTCCATCGCTCCCAACGATCTGAAGTCAATCAACATCATCAGTTGTCTCCGAAGAAAGGATTTTCAATTGTACCTTTGGCAGTACGACGACTTGAACAACGAAAAAGGAAGCGGTATAACCCCCAAGAACATGGACTTGATGGTGAGAAATGTTCTAGAACTTTTTTCTCCAGTGGCCCCCAAGCTCCAGAATGACTGGAGTAGAATCTCTTTGAAGTGGGCAACCATCTGTGCAGTCAGGCACATTGCGTGCCGGTCATTTCAGATCTTCCGATCTCTTTTGTCTTTTATGGACCAAAGCATGTTAAAGGACATGCTCCATCGCCTTTCAAACACTATTGCTGACGACTCCAACGATATCCAAGGGTTCGCCATGCAGATCTTGATGACGACGAATGCAATCACTGCCGAATTAGACTCGGATAAGTTGATAAATTTCCCGCAGCTCTTTTGGTCTAGTATCGCATGCCTCAGCACGATCCATGAGCATGAGTTTATCGAGACGATATCAATGATGTCGAAATTCGTGTCTAAAATTGACCTTGATGCCCCTGATACCATTTCGTGCTTGGTTTCAACATTTCCTCCTAAATGGGAAGGGAAGTTTGAGGGCTTACAGGAGATAGTGATGGTTGGATTGAAGTCCGCCACTGCATACGATGTCACGTTGAAGTTTCTCGACAAGCTCAACAAATTGAAGGACAGCGATATTATAGGCATGGGGGACCAGAGGTTGGTGACGATATTAATTGCCAATTTCCCTCGTTTCCTACATGCCCTAGATGAAAAAAGCATAAAGCCAGATGTTGAGCAGGCATGCAACCACATCAGTGAGATGGCTTCTGCTTGCGGGAGAGTGGGGTTGGCCCGAATATTGAATTCGTTGGCAAAGAACAAGTTCCGGTCCAAGAAGGAGTTCCTTGTGCAAACAGTGACATGCATCAAAACGAGTTTTTTCCCCACTTATCAGGCCCAGGCGCTCTTGTTGCTCTTGGGATTCTTGTCCAACAAGCTCCAATGGGTCAAGTTGGAGACTTTGGGCATCTTGAAGCACCTCCTCCCGCTCGTTGACCTTTCTCGAGATGAATTTGTCGGGGTGGGAGCAGACTTGATCTCTCCATTACTCAGGTTACTCTTGACGAAATACGCAGAGCAGGCGCTTGAAGTCATCGATGAGGCGAAGTTCATTCCCGGATCACAGCTCGACAAGGATATTTTGCGCATGAGTATGGGCAATGCCTCCATGCGGAAAGAGTACGAACAAACATACACCCTTTTTGGGATTCCTGACGAAAGCGGATGGGCCATTCCCATGCCAGCCATCACTGCCGCAAGAACAAGGCACAACGTGCACGCGGTTTTTATAACATGCGAGGAGACCTCAGCAGTGGTGGACAAGAGAAATGAGTCCAATGATGAGCAGATCCACTTTTTGATGGAGGATTACTACGCACCGCACGTTGACCATGGCGATAATGCTTCAGTTGGTGTGGAAGACCCGGCCGCTTCATTAAGTAACATGTGGGCCGCCCTCGATGACTTCGACTCGTTCTTCACCAAGCCGTCAGACCAGCGCACGCTGATTTTGCCTCAAATGCCCCGAGACTTTCGGAACTCGAGGCACAACCACAGCGTTTCCATGGACACCAAAGGCAGCAATTCCAGCGATTTGGCTTCGCCTATAGACACTGTGCCACAGGTCTACGAAAAGAAGGCGTTGCTTATTCTCAACCGGAGCTTGGCCCGCACGCAGTCTAACACATCGTTCAAAAGCAGCTTGGCAGACAACTTCGGGTCACCCAGCAATCCCGACCACCAGGAAGTGGTATCAACCAGAAGATCATACTTGCCATTCCGCAATAGCAGATTAGGCAAGCACAAGTCTGAGGCGCTTACCCCAGTCATGGGGCCGGGAAATTTCGAGGCGTCTGCTTCTTCTACACCAATGAAGGGCTCGTCTTCCTACAAAGTGACATCCAAGACCGGCGGTTCAACGCTGAACGGGCGGACGCTGAGTCCGCAGGATCCTCCGCTCACACCGGAGTCGTTGGCGCCAGAGTCCGGAACTAGACTAGACCATATATTGGGCGGGGGAAGAAAAAAGAACCGCAGATAAGTATTAGCTGACCGTGACTTCGGACGAGGAGTTATTTTTGAGGTCATGTCACTGCTAGTGCCTTTTCGAATGTTCCTGGTGATCTAAAGGCCCCGTCGGCGCCTGTTCGTTGGCTGCACTGCGAAAAAAAAAATTACGAAGTGAGTGGTGACCAATAGCCAAGTCAATGCACACTTAGATTAGAGATTTACACACATCTGGAGATATGGAGGTGTCATGATGAAGTTGAATGGAGATGTATATGGAGATGTACAGATATATACGTAAGCAAATATGAAAACACGGTCAGATGTACGGATATATACAGATGCAAAGACGTGCAAGTACAAAATATTCAGACATGACTCTGATAAATGTCCATACACGAATCGCCAGTATTCCCGATTCGAACAGCTGTGTATGACTCAGGTCTTCCCCTCTGTTCAATTAGCGGTATTGTTTCATGTATGGATTATTAATTAGGAAAGTAGTGGGGAACCTTTTCAGTATTGGTGATTTCAATACAAAAACGCGTAAAATGAAGATATTACACTTTTCCAGCTACTCCCCAAAAAAAACATCGAGCCTAGAACCGGGCTAATGACTTTCAAGAGGTATTCACCAATGAGTACTTTTCCAAGAGCTGGCGGAAATACAGGCACTAAAAAGATTCCCATAACCTTCACTAAGTTTTCCTAGCGCCGCTGTCAATTAATGATGCCGGACAATCAGGTTGGTTTAAAGGATTGATTAATAAGTCAGTTTTCTGCATAAAGCTTCAAAAGAGTCATTTTCACATTTATTGAATCATAGCGAAGAAATTCACCTCTGATATTCCAATGTCTTTCGAGAGTTCTGCAGATTGCACTATGAAGGACGGAAAAAATTCATAGTAACGCGAGCAAACCCTGGAGCTCCCACAGCAAACAGCAATGCCGCCCAAAAAGAACCAAGGTCAGGACAAAGCAAAGGCCAAGGCCAAAGCCAAGGCCATCGAGGATAAAGGATTCGGTATGAAGAACAAAAATAAGTCCAAGAAGGTGCAGTCACAGATCAGCCAGATGCAACATGGAGTCGATGGGGGCCTCGCCAAGAAGAAAGAGGCAGAAAGAAAGCGGGCGTTGGAGGAGAAGAAGGCTGCCGAGCAGGCGAAAAAGGAAGCTGCCTCGCTTTATGGCATCTCGCAGCAGAAGGTGCCGTTTGGCGTGGACCCCAAGTCCGTGCTCTGTGAGTTTTTCAAGCAGGGCTTGTGTACCAAGGGAGCCAAGTGTAAGTTCTCACACGACCCCAATGTCGGGCGTAAAGATGCTAAAAAGGACTTATACACGGACGCCCGTGCGGAGAAGGAACAGGATACCATGGACAGCTGGGATGAAGAGAAGTTGCGAAAGGTGATTTTGTCCAAGCACGGCAACTTGAAGACCACCACCGATAAGGTGTGCAAATACTTCATCGACGCAGTGGAAAACGACAAGTATGGATGGTTCTGGACGTGTCCCAACGGCGGAAACGACTGCATGTACAGACACTCGTTGCCTCCCGGGTTCGTGTTGAAGACCAAGGAGCAGAAAAGACTCGAGAAGCTTGCTAAAGATTCAGAGCCAAAGATCACCTTGGAAGAGTTCATTGAGTTGGAGAGGGGCCGCTTGGACAAAAGTAAGTTCACACCTATCACGTTGGATTCTTTCAAAAAGTGGAAAATCATGCAGAAGGCCAAGAGAGACGAGGAGAAGAAAAAGGAACAGCTTTCCGGGAAGAGGCCCTTGACTGGTAGGGAGATTTTGATCAAGAAATATGCTGACAAATACTACCAAGAAGAGGATTCCGAGCAGGGTGACGAGATGGACTTGTCGGAGTTCAAGAAGGCGCTCCCGACCGACGAGGGTGATATTCTTGATTACGGCGAAGGCGCTCTGTACGAAACCTTCAGCGAGGTTAAGAACGATGGTGGAGCTGAGAGGAGCTCTGAGGGTGCCGACTCCAGCACCCAAGCATGAGAAGCCACTTCTCTCATGATCACTCGGAGCTCGTGCTCCGGATGTATCCTACAATCCGATACCTGTAATATACACTGCACAATACATTTTTTGCTCGATTTCAGACAGATTATGCGCCAGTCGATGAGCCCGCCATCTCAAGTGCCCGTTCAAAGAAGTGTGTGTCCGCATCTTGAAAAAATTCTAACTTCGTATTGGTGCCATCCAATCTGTGCAACACGTGCGCCACCCGCTGAATGAACAATGCTCCTTTGGCATCGATGTCCTCCAACTCATAGAAATCCTCTGCCCCTCGGCTCTTGGCCACCTTATCCAAGGCGGCTTTGCTAGCCTCGAATTCCGAATACGGCGTCGTGTGGGGCTGGGTCAATGTGGTGGTTCTGCTTCTGCGAGGAGGAGGAGGAGGGGGCGGGGAATGAGAAACTCCTTCCTCTGCCGTGGTCATCTCTTTGTCGAGTTTTGAGAGAAAATTCTCATCTTTCAAATATTTCCTCTCAGGAAGCGGAGGCATGCGGCGCATGGTTTTGCTCTTTAAAGCTTCAGGCTTGCGAGGAACAATGGGTGGAAGCTTCAGTTTGCGTTCAGTGGCAGTCGGAGACAAGGTGCCCTCGGAAAGGTCTATTAAATCAGGCACAGCTCCATCTTGAATTTTACTGGAAAGCTTAAAAGCTTGTCTTTTGTTCCAGTCCTCAATCATGCAGTTGATTTCGGAGAGAATGCTTGCATCGTCAACAAGAGAGAAGGAGTGTGGCACTGCCCTTATGTAAATGGCACACACTCTATCAGGGTGCAGGTGGGCTAGGTCGACGTACGCCTCCAAATCTTGCTCTCCAGAGTCTCCCACACAGATAAATTTCTTTTTAGGGAAGTCCCTCAATATTTTCTTGAGAGTGTTACTTTTGCGGGATGACGAAGGCTCCATGAGCGATGCAATGATGTTTCCTGAGTATTGCTTCAAGTGAACGGACCCAGGAGGCAAGTTCACCACGTTGAAATATTGGTTGATGAGAGTAAAGAGCTGCCACGGGGAATTAGAAACGTAGTGAAAAGTAGTGTCGGATTTTGCTTTGAGGTCCTGAAACCACTTAACCACAGACGGAATGATCCAGGTATTGATATTCCCTACCAACATCCGGTTCATAAGAACTCGCTTATCGCCAATCACTCCTGTCAATTTCACTGTATCGTCAATATCGCTAATCACACCCAAGCCTGAATTTTTCATGATGGTCACCTCTTGGCAAGCACAAATGGTTTCATCAATAGTCGAGCTGACTTGGACCACTGACGGCTCGTAGGGAGTAAATATCTCACACTCAAAATGGCCATTAATATCCGTGTAGATGGTGTTTGTCACGAGTGAATTTGCCAAGGACGAATCTACGGCCCCAACCAGAACACTCAATTGGGCCTTCGAAACCGAGCGAGCAATAAACGAGCTAAGCCGCTCTTTGATCAATACCTCCGTGGAGCTATTTCCATCGGCGGAGCTGGCGGTGCTGCCTGCAGAAACTACCGACTCTGTATCACTGGCAGTTTCCGAGTCGGGCGTCAGCACCAGCAGAAGCGCCGGATCGTGGCCTAAACGCTCCACTGCATTTTGGGCCGATTCCCCGCTATTATAGCTGGCAACCTGCTTTGCGAGCGAAAGCACAAGCCTATTCTTCCGCGACATAATGCCCGGGCACCACATCCAGCCGCGTACAAGGGCCACATAGCCAGGTAGGCCCAGAGGGGACTCTGCGGCCGTAACAATCCGCGTGTATGATGGAAAAAGCGTAAAGGTGGTGTCGCTGGGGAAAGATAGGGGGTACCCGAAGTCATCGTAACCCACGCGGTTGGAGCGAGCAGTGACATTCAGCGCCAACAGGGTCACCGAGGAGGTAAACCTCGGAATATAGGTGTCTCTGGTGGCACGAGCCAAGCCGAGTAATTTCTGGCGGCGGCTAGAGGCTAGAGCCGGGGAAAGGTTCAGCAGCAAGTTGAGCCCAGGAGCAGCGCCAGCGTGCGAGCCTGCGAGCGTGGCATTGTCCAGGGCCAGACCGTCCTTCGAGGAAGAGTGGGAAGCCGACATGAGCGAAGGGCGCTTGGCTTTCAATCGTCCCCAAAGGCCGAGACGAGGGGCACGGTACGCTTGGTAGTCTCTATAGACGTCACGAAGAAAGCGGAACTTGGATAGTTTTGGGTTGGAGCGTTTGTGTGATTGGCGGGCACGAATGTAAGCAGACGCCTTGCGTAGACTTGGGCGGGGGAATTTAATTTTGATGGGTGGCTGAGGAAGGGACTAGTATGCCAGCAGTATATAGAGGGCCGGGCAGCAGAGAGAAAATGAGGTGCTGTTGCGCAGAAGTTTATGAAGCTAGCCATAACGGAACGAGTGCCATAGTATGCGAAAATTCGCGCTCGGCCCTCGTCCTAGGTACCCGACCCTATGCGAGGGACCCTTTTTGTGCGCGAAGCGCGCCTAACAAAATATGACCATTCCATTTGTGATTTTTGCGGGAACGGAACTCGGTGGGGTGTGCACAGTACGGATCTGAACTGTGCGGGTGTGCACAGTACGAATTTGCCACATATTCACGATTTTGCGCATAAACAAATTTAGAAAGCCTACTATCATCTACTAAACTACAATTATTCCTACGCTACGCTTAGCACACACATGAAACAGCCGTGTATTCTCACAGAAGTGGTAAATTAGAGCTTGATATTTACGTTATGATTCCAAAACAATCCATTTCCACTGCTCTTGTGGGAGTTAAAATCCTTAACTTCTCACTATCATTTCTTTCAGTGTAAAAGCATGCCTTACACTGAATCATAAAGTCTTAAGCCTTGAAGTGATGATTATCCAGCCTCTCTATATCCCTAAGATCTCTTGTTCATCCCTAAGATCCCTTGTACATCCCTAAGATTCGCCCCCATGCACTCTAATAAACACATCTCTTGGCTTTATCTAAGACACTAAATGATGCTTCAATTGAGGATTCTTCGAGACGTTAACGGGAAAATAAACAACCAGCCCGTCTTCATCCCTAAGACAAAACTTCTCTTCTTCCTAATTCCCTAAGAAAGCCCTTCTCATACTCAAATAACCCCACCTCTTCGCTTCTTTGAAAACATTACGAACGACTCTTCAATCATTTGGCCCCCGGGTTTCAAAGGGAATAAAAAAAACAGCCAGCCAGTCTATATCCCTAAGATAAAGTAACCCTTCTCTCCTACACCCCTAAGACAAACTAATTCTTCCTTCATACATCCCTAAGACCATTTAACCCGCCTTTACCATATCCCTAAGAAAAACCCGCTATTCTCTTGTGTGTATTAATTAACTTTTACATGAGTATTCAGAAAAAGTAGTAAACTAAGAGAAACCACATGGCTCAGCAGTCTCATTGATTTGCTTTAACCTGTGCCCAAATCTGCCCAAGCTCCTGAGTAATTTCTTCTTTGGAATGCAGATTCTGGAATTTAGCACACAACCCATTCATCTGCAAGCAATTTCTCACTCTATAATCATCAATCAATTGCCCAAGCTGTGGTCGGGTGATATCACCAAAGACCAGTCTTTCTTTCAAGTGGTGATCCATGAAGTTTATAATAGCCTTTCTTCTTTTGTAGATGGAGGATACGCCTCTCCATGTTTTACCATAGATTCGGTCTCTCTGCTCCACCGATGGTTTACCTGGCTTCAGCACATACCACTCATCAAGTAACTTCATCACTGTATCAGATTCAGTCCCCATTCTAAGTGAAGGAACTGCACTAGAAAGCGCCGTTAAGCCTGGGCCTAACGGCTGGACTTCTGCCTCTCCTGAATCATTGTCTGGCTCATTCAATTGACCAAAGGATGTGTGACCTTCTGACATCCCAGGAGGAGGCCCTTCGGGTGTGAAGAACATAGCTTTTTGGACCAAAGGATCGATAAATTTGGCACTGGGTCCAGCTATCCTATCACACACAACAGAAGACATGTGGTTAGTCTCATTTGTGGCTTCGATTTGAGTCTTTTGGTTGTCTAAGATCAAATTCACCTTGTCAGAAATCTCTTTTAACGCCTTCTTGAATTGAGTATTCTCCTCCCTCAATGATGTGATTAGTTTCATAATGCTTTCACTCTTTGATCGTGCGCAATAATCTCGGGCATCTTCATTTTGATATCTATCATTGATAACCTCCCACAATTGGTCACCCACTGCATGTTTAATTTCCTGTACAATATTGCCATCTCTGTTCTGCCAAGTGCTGAGTACAGTTTCTTCGAACTTTCTTTGGGATTCATCAAAGCCTCTTACGATAGCGGTGTAAATCCGGTTTAAGGCATGTAGCACTACTCCGAGTTTCTTTCCGAAGGATGGAGCCAAGATATTTGCCACCGTTTTCATTTCTTGCATGCTCTCAGAGAGACCCAACTCTTGTTGACTCTTGAGTACCTTCTCTTTAAATCTGATGAATTCTGGGTCTCTCGTAATAGGGTGCTTTGAAAAAATGCTCTGAGGGGCTCGGTCAACTAAATTTGTCAAGTCCTGAAGAATCACCTTTCTAAAAGTCTTCAACATCTGCAAAAATTTTGCCGCAGCAGTATCCTTGTCGACATCTCTTGTGTTGTTACCAACCCATGAAGTCGCGTTGTCTCTTGCGTCGACTTGTTTGATCACTGCATCAAGCCAAGGAAATATTTTGGCCTGCAACGACTCTGGGGGCTCAATGTCTCGAGGACAATCGTAGGGCTCATCCATGGCAAAACCTCCTGAGAAAAAGATGAACTCCAAAGGATAAGAAGTCAAGTACAGCCCTTCAAGAATACTTTGTCTCCAGTTGCCGGCTCTCTTGATTTGACTTATCTCAATTAGATTTGCGTCGGCTCGGCGTGCACCCACTTGTCTCCCAAGATGAGTTGTTTTAGTCATGACGACACCAATACTCTGGAGGCATAACTTTACTAACAAAGCTTCATGCTTGTAGCTGATTTTTTCATTATTTCTCGAGTTTGAACTGTCAGCAAAAAGCACTTTCACTGGATACCAGCTCCGTTTATCTAAAAAGTCGGGCCTATTTTCTCCAGTAAGATTTCCATGATCAGTCTCAAAATCAAAGCGATACCAAAACGACATAGCGATTGCAGTCACGAGACATATTTCGACATCTTTGTTGCGGCATGCACCCATTGAATGAGGCTTACCACTTCCATTGATTGTTTTGCTTTGGTTGGTGGTGAATCCTAAAATTTTGACAGATCCGCGCGCTGAATCATAATCCCTAAATGTGATGTCTGAAAGTTCTGCCAGTCTTTTATTGTCGCCTCTATACAAGAGGTGATGGCCCATTAAGATCTCCAAAACTGAGTTGATACCATAGTAAATCTCCTTTTTCTTTCCATCCCCTTGACCAGTCAAGTTGTACATGTTGATCATCATTGCTTTCAAGTTTGCTATTGTATAAGTTTCATTGGTGTACTCATCTCTGTGCTTATTGTGAAAGTTATCCCTTGCAATTTCATGATGAAGCAGTTTCCTCTCCTTGGAGTACTCGATAAGATATTGTAAGTTGGGAATTATTTTCAACTCACTAACTTTATTGGCTTTCTCCACTGTGTCCTTTATATCTCTGCACTTGTACAATGCAAAGCAATGATTAAAGAACCCCAATCCATGCTGAAAACCCTCAATGGTCTTTGTCGAATCCCCTGCGTGGCCCTGTAATGTTCTCTCCTCAATGTACTGGCGCATGCACTCTGCCATAAAAACTCCCTCAACGGTTAACTGTGCAGGTGTGATTTTATTCTTCGCCGAGAACTGGAGGTAACGAGAAATAGCGTAGGCGTACTTGCTTCTTGAAGTCTTCTTTATCATTAGAGCCCTAGTAAGAGAAGAAGGGTACTGCAAGATAGTGTTTGCGTACTCAAATAAATCTTTTTCTTCTGGTGTCATTTTACCTCTTTTGATTATCCTCCAATCCACATGGGTCATTTGCCGTCTCGAAATTTTGCCAATGTGAACTGCTGGATACTCCATTCTTTGGATGAAATTAAGCACTGCTTTTTCGGGTTCGTTTCTCTGTCTAACGATTTCATTTGTCATCCGGTCAAAGGTGTTTGTTTCTTCCAAATCTTCTGAATTTCCCCCCTGGCTAGAACAATCTGCGCTGTCGCTTAAAAATATCCCATT
This sequence comes from Metschnikowia similis, assembly GCA_002370765.1. Taxonomy (NCBI): domain Eukaryota; kingdom Fungi; phylum Ascomycota; class Pichiomycetes; order Serinales; family Metschnikowiaceae; genus Metschnikowia; species Metschnikowia similis. The sequence continues at coordinate 67,132 of NKZP01001064.1, forward strand.
GTTCGGCTCAGGCTCTGATTCGTCAGAAACACTCATTTCTATGTCAGGGTACTCAGGATCAATTTGATTACCTTCGATTTCTGCACTTTGACCGATTAAATCTGTTGGGCCGGGAACTTCTGTGATATTCTGGATTGATGCTTCCTCGTTGTTTGAATTAAAGTGTTGCATGTCGTTAGTCATGGCGGCTATAAGTTATATTTGTGTGATAATAGTGGGTACCTCAAAAATATGAACTATAAATGCCATCAATATTAAATTTTATTTGTTTATTCGTCTTTGCAGCCATTTCATGTGCAGTATTTGAAGGCAATTCATGTTTGTGTATGTTTCAGATTTTTGGCTGCAGTTTTAGGGATTACCGATGTTTGCAAATGTCTCATTATTTCTGCCGAATCTGGTACAAGTTGTGAATTTTAGAGCGACTTCATAGATTGAAAAGAGTGAGAAAAAAAAAGGGAAAATTAAAAAAATTTATGTTGCCCGGCCCCGCAGGGGACCAGATTTGAGCTTGCATTTGCAACCAACCTACCCTCGTTGAGGCCCTCGAATTATTCGTTATTCTGACATGTATATGGGGAGAACCGCTCGACCCTTTTTTGGTTTTTCATGCGCGCGAAAAATTCAATCAGTGGACGCTCGCAATTCGGCGCGGTTGATTAAGCCGAAGGCATAAAGTGCATTGGGGGGTGCGACTGCGAAAGGGAGCATGTTCTAGAAGCGCATGAGCCTGTGGGTATAGCTAGGGAAGCGAGAGGGAGGATAACCAGAGGACAGATGTGAAGCACGGTTAATCGCTTTTGCCGAAACATGAGAGCTGATAGACAAAACCCACTATTGTTGGGTGTAGGAAGCTGACAGGGCTCGCAACCTCATTATCGTGGCTGCAAGAAGATTGAACTTTATGTCAGGCTAGAAATGGTAAAATCAGATAAGCAGATGGGCAAAGGACCTGAATGAGTGATCAAAGAAACAAGCTAGACGATTAACTGGACAAAATAGGTGACTTGGAAAAATTAAGCGAGTTTGGCAAATTAGTCCAGACTTCACATCAAGGGGTGAGGCACTGCTTGTAATCTCATCTAGGAAAGAATTCAATCATGAGAAAAAGGCAAAGATGTTATGAGAATTCTATCCAAAAAAAAGAGATAGCATAGCCCAAAGTGTTAATTAAAATAGCTGAGAGCTTTGACAAGGCCGCACTATGGATTGGACCTGTCAGCGCTCCAACTACTTTAGTCTGAATATTCAAATGGCCACGCGCGAGTTTATGACCTTTAAGTCACTGCTTTGTGAACCAGAATATTAATCAGCGGACATACAGGAATAATGCTTTGGTACGATTGAAGACCCTTCTGCTTGGTCCTCGTTTCAAAGCGAACTTTCGGATAGACTACCGAATTACGAGGTTAAACCTCGGTGGCGAGTAGGCTGCGATTATCTGCTACTTCATGAAGAGGGTGGAGGTGAACCCACCCACCTAAACGGCATCAGACGAGACCGATATGCTCGGCTCCGAAATTCGTTTTCATAACCGAACATCTCCCGGTTTAGGAACCATGAAATATTCAATTCCACGTGGCGAATGATACCAAAGTACCGCATTGCTACTGGCACTACTGTAAAGAGCTGATCTACAGTTGTAAGATACTCTATGCATGCACCACAGGAAAGCATGAGCCTGGACCGACAAAAATTTAAAGAGACCATGTGCTTCACCGAATATCCTATGTGTATGAGCTAGCTCTGCAACAATTCATCATATAACCAAAGGTGCGAAGTTGGTTTCTATGGCAAGTAGTGTAAACAAGTCCCAGTGGTGATCCACGCGCCACCTATGGATACACAATCAACCTGCGACATGCGGTTGCGAGGTATTACCGTCGATAACATACCTGGAGAGAGGCATGTCCAATTCTGAACGCCTATTTCCGAGGTTTAGATGAGGATGCACCGGTTTCACCTTATCAGGTACAACGCCATGGTTTGACTCGAATGCCACGTCGTAGTTTTTCTCAAATGCAGGAACAAACCCGCCTCAGACGCCACTTTGGCCTGACTTGAGCCAGATTTGGACTTATTGAGCCATTAAGGCGGCTCTACCATGCCCCAACACCCTACTTCAATCAAATATGGGGCCATAGTACCCCCACGCCGGCTGAAAGTGGTGCAATCAGGTCTCCCGCATCGCCACGAGGCGTCCGACGCCTCTTGTGGTCCGGGCCAGCTTTTATCTATATGAGTTTGGGTAATCCCCTTGTTTTAGGGATCATCAACGAATACACCTTCTCTTAAGTACTTGACGTTAACAACTACAAAAGAACATAACACCCAGGTTGTTACAGTCATGCAAATTACTGGCCACTCTATTTCAAGGAAATATTTCAAGTCCGCTTCAGCATGATTACCCCTGTAATGACACTTCTAGACTACATTCTGTACTATGGGTACCGGATTCGTACCACCACACCTACCCAGTACTACTCTGTACACATTGTGTCCTACGTGTCAGGTCTCCGATATCTGGCGCATAGTAGTATACGAATCGCAGCCAGAGTTATGCCCTCAAATTCTACTTCTTTAAACTGCATGGAAGGCCCCGGTTGATACGACACGATCGGAGCGACTTACTTCCTTACACTGATTTTCTCGTCCGCCCAGCCATTTTAAATGCTATCTCTCAAATCATGGTATTTGCTTGCAATTAGAGCGAGCGTGTCCTTCCGTTTGAGGTTTACACAACGCAAAATTAAAAGTTGGTGGCCTCTCTCAAATCATGGCTGAGGTGATTTCTGTTTTCCTGTCCTTGAGGCTTTAATTTCTCTCCTCAGTGATGGCTATAACCTTTATGAGGCGTATGTTTGGGCCGTTTCAAGTTGTCAATGTGGGCAATGGCTATTTCTGTGCAACCTGAGAAGGACTTTCGAGTGGCCTTGGTTCTAATTTCACACAACTATCAACGTTTACAAAGCACAGTACCAAGAAATGATTTTCAGTCTCTAAATCTGATGCTTCCACTACTACTAAAAAGCTCCTAGCCACCACTTAGGCCGCTGACTATGAAGGCCTGTCCACTACTGAAAACCAAATTTGGCCCTCCTGACAATTCGCCCCCGTCAGTACCTCACCATATGTCATTCTTGAGTTCCACTGCGTGCTGAATCCTTCAGTCAACATGTTGGACTAATTTGAGACAGCACTCGACTTCAAGGTCCTGCAGGAGCGATTCGAAGTCATGCTCCCTACGGAAGACCAGAGTTAGTCGCATGGCTTTTACCTCCTTACAGACCGATGTCATTTGGTCCCTAGATGTATTTTCTTATAGTAAGTGCATATGACTCTTTTACCAAGTGCATATGACTGCAACAGTATTTCGCAGCAATACGTGTTGCAGAACCAAACCCGCCACATCACCTTGCCCATGGCAGATATGCTCGTGAACTGTATTCTGATCGCCGACATATTAAGGAACTCGTACAATGTCAACTGCCACCCATCAAAGTGTTCGTGCAGGGCCCGGCCCCGCCGCCCTAGAGCACGGCGGATGCAGGACCTCTGGAGAAGTGGCCCGCGCTCCGCCCGGCAACATCAATCATAGCCCAGTGCGCTTGCCCTAAACCCCAAGCCTGAACCGCTTATACCAAGAGTGACACATATCACTCCAAGAAACTCCACATTCGAAAGCGTCACTTACCCGGCTCTCGCTGTCATTTTCCCGAGCATATTGCAACCCCGCCGTTTCCCCGCACATCTCCTTCCAGAATGTCCTTGGAAGACATATCGATCGGAAACGACCTCAAAGACGCATTCAAACCAACCAGCAAATGGATTGCTAATGGGATCAGCTGGCTTTCAGATATAGAGGATTTCTACAAGGAAAGAGCGGCCATTGAAAAGGAGTACGCCGCCAAGCTTCGGGACTTGACCAAGCGCCACTTCGACAAGAAGGCAAAATCCTCATCTCATTTGTCGGTGGGAGACGAGCCACAGATTACCCCGGGCTCCCTAGAAAGTGCCTCGGTAGTCCTCTGGAATGAAGTGTTGGCCCAAACCGAAGCCATTGCGCAGGAACGGGACCATTTCGGCTCTCAGATCCAAGCCAAGATTTGCACAAACCTCAATGGATTGCAAGTAAAACTGAACAAGATCAGCTCGCGTATAGCGGGTATAAATGACTTTTTGGTATCGGAGAAGAAGGCTCTGGACGACGAGGTCTCAAAGGCGAAAAAGGCATACGATCATGCATGCCAGACCACGGAGAGCGCCCGGCAAAAGACGGAGAAATCGTCCAGCGAGAAGACGGCCAACAAGTTGGAAGAGAAAAAGGTCGATATGAACAACCACAAAAATGCGTACCTCATAAAGTTGAGTATTGCCAATCGCTTGAAGGACAAGTACTTTTTTCAGGACTTACCCGAGTTGCTCGACTACTACCAGGATTTGAACGAATGCCGCGTTGGAATCTTGAACAAGTTGCTCAAAAACGCATCCATAATCGAGCGCAACTCAAATGATAAAGTCAAGGATTCCTTGTACTCTATCGATGCAACCATTGACCAAAATAATCCCAAGTTAGACACGGCCATGTTCATCAAACACAATGCTGTGGCTTGGAAGGAGCCTCAAGACTTTTACTTTATTCCTTGCGATTTTTGGCACGACGATGAGTCATTAGTGACCAAAGAGCCAGAGCTCACTGAGTTGAAGAAACGCCTAAACTCCACCTTGAATGCATATTCAGTGCAGAAAGACTCCACCCTTGCTGCAAAAGAGAAATTGGAGGAGATCGCGCAGCAGAGAAAAGCCAGTGAAGAGACCCTCACCCTCAAGTTCGACTCCAAACTCGATGCAACGCTAATGTTGTTACAGAAATTCATGAAGGAGGATTCGGCGCGAGTCAAAAGCGAGGTGGAGATTGAAATCATCCAGAACTTCGCAGGCGACCAAGACTTGTCATACTTCGAGGCTCGTAAGGAGAGAAAGTCCAAATTTGGATTTCTCAGGAGCAGCAAAAAAAGTGCTGAACCCGAACAGCACCACGATGCCCAATCCATCCATACAGTGACCAGCAACATCACCAGTAACTCGCAAGGCAATAAACTCGGAGGCTTATTCAGCTTGCGCAGAAGCAAAACCGGAGCGTCCACGAATACACAGGCCTCAGGGGCCGGGGCTGTGGCCATGTACCCTTATGAGGCAGCTGGAGATGACGAAGTAAGTATCACACAAAATGAAGAGGTGGAAGTCATGCAGGAAGATGACGGATCCGGATGGACTCTTGTCCGCGGAGCGTCAGGCGAAGGCCTAGTGCCCACAAGCTACCTACAATTGCACGAGACCCCGAGCGCAGCCAAGAAGAAAGGTCCATCAGTAGCACCGAAGAGAGGTGCACGTAAAGTGCAGTATGTGGAGGCCCTTTACGATTACACTGCTGGAGAAGACAATGAGTTGAGCCTTCAGGTGGGAGACCGAGTGGTTTTGACGCAAGACGACACGGACGGAAGCGGGTGGAGCGAAGGGGAGCTAAACGGAGTCATGGGCATGTTCCCCACGGCGTACGTGCGCAAGATATAAGCTGGTACTGCGACTACATATAAATATCGTTAGTTATTTATAAGAAAAATACCCAATTAAGTATTTGTCAAATTATTTGCTAGAAGCATGACGGGGTGTGTTCAACGAGCCCAGTACACTAAAAACACAAGAATGGTATCCCGGAGGAAAGATGAGGTTTATGAGGAACGGCGGCAAGCTTAATATTCACCTGGGATCTCGAAAACAACCTGCTTACCAGTCAACTTACCGTACAACTGAGAGAAAGAGTCCAACTTGTAGTCGACAGTGGAGGAGTCCTTGGAGTCCAACAAGACCTTTTGGATCTTCTCGCCACCAACCAAGTATCTGACTCTCTTGCCAACAATCTCAGTAGGGAAGACCATGTCCTCCAAAATCTTGTCGTGAACAGCAGTCAAGGTTCTGGAGTAAGGTCTCTTTTGCTTCAGCATGGACTTTCTGGCTGGCTTGGGCAAGATTCTTCTCTCGGCCAAGAAAACAACGTGTCTGTCAGGGAACTTCTTCTCCAATTCTCTGGTCAATCTGGTTTGGACCTTTCTGAAAGCAAAGAGAGATGGCACAGGGACGAAAATGGCCAAGGCCTTCTTACCACCGCTGACATCGAACTCCTTGATGGACTTGAATTGCAAAGGTCTCAACTCGGCCTTCAAGTCGGATTGACCCTCCAAGTCAATGAAAGCTTGGGCGACTTGCAACTCCAATTCAGTTGGGTTTTCTGACAAGATCTTGTTAGCGGCAGACATGATGGATGATTGTCGATGTGTGTTGAAGAAGGAAAATTTTTAGGAGGGTTTTTTTCTTGATGGTGCGACACCCAAAGTGAAAAAACATCTGCACCTGCACACGCGCACAGGGCCCTCTTGCTAGTGCGCGTCCGTCTTGTCGAGGCGGCGAGGGGTGGGCGGATCGTGCGCGACGAGGAGTGCACCTCGACCACCCCACGTGATGCTTGTGACTGTGTTGACTGGCCCATCCTCTTGCAGGCATGGCTTCAGCGGACCCAACCCGAACAGAAAGGCAAATTTCAGTTCCACGCCTATAAGACATAATTCAAAAATTATGATGCGAGACGACTGGCCATGGTTAACTGTTCGGCACCGACTCTAATAATCCTCAGTGTCGAGCGACCACCACCAGTGACTGCTGTAGTCCTTGGAGTCTGAGTCTACATGACTATGCCATAGAGCAGCGGATAGAAGGACGGAACTTCGAGAAAATGTCTTTTTTATTAGTCATTTCTGAAACGTGACGCCGTCAAGCTTAATGCTTATTGTGCTGACCATTTTGTAGCATAGCATTTGTACCAAGCGCTGGCTGTGCCCTAGCTCTACATCAGCGTGCTCCAACATAGTTCGCTAGACTAAAATTACAGCAGATAATGCCATTAGATTTTCTCCATACGCTTAGAAGCGTCTAAAGCTGTCCGAATAAGATCAAGCCTGTCTCGCAAAACGCATGTATAGTCCAGGCGATATGCCTGGTGACGGTTGGACGTACACTCCACATATTTTTGGTGCAGTCCAGGTTTAATCACAGTTAGGGATTGTTTTTGAAAAAACCGAAAAATGCCCACAAACTGAGTCTGCGCATTGGTCCAAATTTCACACAAAGCTTACGCACAGGCATTGATACCTAATTTGGGGTTGATGGTGAATGTGACATGATGCTTGAACTTGGCGCTGCGAACTTTTGCCGTCAAGTGGTGGTTTCGCGGTCAAGTTACCAAAACACTCACCGAGAAAAGCCTTAAACAAGGCAGGAAAAGCAAACTTTTTACATGATATGCCCGGGAACAACCTTGATCCTCAACATACAAATAAAACGTCTCGGGCATAGGTGTCCCATGTGATGGTGAGCTCGTGAACGCCGTCTGACCAAACCGTGCGACTCGCACAACTAAATATGTTCCCGTTTGGCCCTTGCTAATGATCATACTCCAGTATCTCCTGCATACAACCTGCATACATTGCCCTCGCCTTTCCTGGTGCTCCCCACAATGCTATTCATCCGCCCCGGGCTCTTCACCAACATCTTACGCCAACAAACACGCACCATCCTCATGTCATCCCACTTTGTATCCATGACTCCCCCGATTGAAGCCGCCAAAAAATCAGCTGCATACAAGGCAGTCGATGAGAATTTCCCCAAAGATGCCAAAGTCGTTGGTGTCGGGTCAGGAAGTACGGTGGTGTATGTGGCAGAGCGGTTGGGACAGCTACAAAACAAAAGCCAATTTGTTTGCATTCCCACCGGATTCCAACTGAAGCAGCTTATAATCGACAATGGGCTCACTTTAGGCAGCATCGAGCAGTTCCCCGAAGTGGATATTGCGTTCGACGGCGCAGACGAGTGTGACGAAAAGCTCAACTTGATCAAAGGAGGCGGAGCTTGTTTGTTCCAGGAGAAGTTGGTGGCAGTTGCTTCTAAGAAGTTTATAGTCGTTGCAGACTACAGAAAGAAGTCTCAGGCTATAGGCACTCAATGGACACAGGGAGTGCCCGTAGAGATTGTCCCTAATGCATATGCAAAAGTGACTTTAGACTTGCAGAGATTGGGTGCAAAGGCAGTGATTTTGAGACTGGGTGGATCGTCCAAGGCCGGCCCTGTTGTCACCGATAACAACAATTTCTTGATCGATGCTCACTTTGGAGCCATCTCCGAACCCGAGGCTTTACACCTCAAGATCAAGCAGTTAGTGGGTGTGGTAGAGACGGGAATATTCACCAATATGGCTAAAAGGGCTTACTTTGGCGAGGAGTCCGGCGAGATCTCCGTCTGGGGCCAGTAGCTCAAGCTAAGAGGAGAGCAACGCATCAGCAGGCAGATGGCGTCATGCAGAGCGGCATGACCCACATACCTTAGATGTAAGTATTTATGATAGACAGCTCAGCACAGTGTGCAGGAAGCAGCTTTAAAGAAGCGATAGAACGTGAGGCATCAAAGACAGGTCCCAAAATACGCGTGAGTAAGATCTAGAGGCAAGTAGAAAACATCAGAGTACGAGTGGACAAGGCCAATGGAAAGATCAAAATACGAGTGCAAAAGAGGGATTCTATGAATTATTAGATTATTGAGCAATGCCATTTCATAGCCAGTATGAGAGTCAGTAGCAGAGATTGACATCAGTTAAAACAACCGAGCAATGTACAGGAGCTATTATTTGGAGTGGCTAGAGATCCAATTCAAAGTCTCGCCCAAGCCAGTGCCGTCAATGGCAATGGTGGGGATCACAGACCAAGTGTGCTGGCCACTGAGGGAGTTCATCTGGAAGCGGTCAATCAACTCCTTGGGCTTGATGGCGCCCGGCACGTCCTGCTTGTTAGCCAACACAATCAACAAGCAATTGGCCAACTCCTTGTCATTGATGACTCTCATCAACTCCTTCCTAGACTCATCCAAACGAGCGATATCCGAGGAGTCCACCACATAGATAAGCGCATTGGTACCGGTAAAGTAATGCCTCCACAAAGGCCGGATCCTTTCTTGTCCACCACAGTCCCACACAGCAAACGATACGTTCTTGTGCTTGACGGTCTCCACGTTGAAGCCCACAGTGGGCACGGTCTTGGACGTCTTGCCAAGCTTCAACTTGTACAATATGGTGGTCTTACCGGCGTTATCGAGACCCAACATCAAGATTCTCATCTCCCTGTTCTTGAACAAGCGAGAAACAAGAATGCCCATGGTGATACTTGAAGTGACGACTAGAAAAAAAAACGAGAGGCTTTGAAGTCAAAGGGTATAGATATGATTGGATACCACGAATTATGGATGTGACACGATTTGGGGCCTTGAACAAGACAGTCGGCAAACGCAGTGCAAAAGAGACAGGCGTGAAGGGCGGGAGTTTTGAGACGCTAGTGAAACCATGGAGGGCAGTTTGACGATTCCTGCGTGCACACCGGCCTGCACCGCGTCCCACGCGACGCACCCGCGTGTTATGAAGCCCACATGAAAATGCTGCGCACAGCGATAGAAACTACAGAACAGTCAGAACGGCTCAAGATGCCCTAATTCCTGCTACACCAACGAGGTTTCTGTCCCAATTATTCGCCTTTATTCATTCTCGGAAATCATTGTGGTATTGCATACTCTCATGCCACTTTTTTCTTGCTTCTGTGCCGCTGCTACTGCGCTACTGCTACTGCGCTACAGTTACTGCGCTACAGTTACTGTGCTACAATTTTTTCTGAATTTATCCACTCCAATTTTACCAACCTCAGAACCCACTACTATTTTCGCAAGTCGCTGTAGCGCGTCGCTTCTCACAACAAACACTCTTATCAACACTCAAACTCAACACACAATTCGATTGCTTTCAAGAAATACGCTTATCGATGCGTGTTACACGAATGGCCAGTGAAGCCTTTGACCCCGTTTTCAAGGAGCCGCTCACTCGCCTGCATTTCACCAAGAACCTGACATCCATACTCGTGATAATCGCGGGACTCCCATAAATGTCTCAAGCTGGAATTCCAAGCGAAATGCCGTGTTCTTGCCACGCCAACTCAATCAAGAATGTTCAAGGATACATACCTGACCACTGTTTTTTAGTCCCAAAGCTCTTATGATATTCCAAGCACTTTGGGCCGACCGCAGCTGAAATGAATTCAAATATTGTAAACGTTGGAATTATCCGGATGTAAACTCGGGTTCTAAGTAGTAATGTAGATGAGTATATGTAAATGTAGATATGTAAAAGTGCAGTGGGTAGTTTTGTATGGACATGCAAATAATCTGCCCAAACCGGGTGCGATCTGACATCTGCATTGGACTCAGCCTTAAACCAGCAGGGTTACATACTTTGCTCATGACCCTGGGAGATTGTTACAAGGGCACAATATTGCTACGTATATGGCACTATGCATTACACATGAAGCGAACATATTGTCATGGACACTTGCAGTCACTTACTCGCTGGTGCGGTATTCGCTGGTGGGGTTTTTGCCGGTGGGGCATTTGCTGGGTGCGGTATTTACTGGATGCTGAGAATTGACATGGCGCATCTCACCTCTCGGCCTTATGCACGCCAACGCACCTCCCTGCCTCAAAGGCCGCATCTCGTTTATTTCTCTTTAAGGTCCACTCGCCCACAAGTCTCGTCACCTGTCTTGGGGAACTCGCCTCCTCTTACATCTCTCACCTCCAGACCGCGAGGCCATCTTGTACTCATGGTACACGATAACTTGGCCCTGGGAGCGCTTCCCAGCTTGCTTAAATATCACCCACTTACTTGCTCACTTTTTTCATGGACTGCACTCGTGCAATGACACGCTCCAATGAGAGCTTCACGTCGCCCTTGGAGAAATGGTCCAAGTTGTAGTACTTGGGCGCCAACTCCACCAACCACTCTGGCTTAATGTTGGTAACTGTGCGAATGTAGTTTTTGGACGTCAACACGAACTCGTTGTAAATCACCCACTCGCCTTCCTTCGCCAACACCGTCAGTGGATGCACCAACACGTCCTGATTATCCTTGATGGTCAAAAACCCTTTGTTGCCACTCTTTTTCTTGGCTACTTGCATGAAAAACCCAGCCGCCAACGCCTTGCGGATATTGTCCCAATACTGTGGGCTTGCAAAGTCTGTGCTGTTGAGCTCCAAGTCGTGTCTCTCCATTATTCGACCCAATTGTGACCGCACGTTCCGGGCAGAGAGCAACGACCGGTAAGACAAGAAATTGTCCCGGCACCATTGGTGTAAACCCACGTTGTAGGCATCGTCTGAGTTGAAGCCCTCGTACACATTGAGCAACGTCAAGTGGTCTCCGTCAGGATGCGCAAAAGACATCTTTATCTCATCGGCTCTTTTGCGGGCAGCTGCCGGTCTCACAAATACATTGGGCACAGATAGAAGCGCCACGATCGTCAAGATCTCCTCCGAGCACTTAAAGCCAGGTGACCCGATCAACATCACAGCCAACATCGGGTCCAAAGGAAATATCGACGCAAGTCTTCCCAACGCTGTCAAGTCTCCTTCATCGCTGAGACATTGCAAGTAATTGAGCTCCTCGAGTGCTCTCATCATGGTCTCTGGGGCTGGGGGGTCCATGAAGTCAAAATGGACTAAATCATCCACGCCCAATTTCTTCAACTCTAACACTGTCGACGCCAAGTTGCTGCGCAATATCTCCGGATACAGCTGCTCGATGAGCTCCTTATTAAATGCCTCTTCTGTGTAGAGGCGGAAACATTTACCTGGCCGCGTGCGCCCAGCTCTGCCAGCTCTTTGCTGGGCTGAGGCCTTGGAGATTGGCGACACCAACAAAGATTCCACTCTGATCCGTGGGTTGTACACCTTTTGTTTGGAAAACCCGGGGTCTACCACGTAAACGATACCGTCGATGGTCAACGAAGTCTCGGCGATATTAGTTGAGACAATAACCTTTCTGCCGGGTCTGCCATTAGGCTTGTGGTTTTCCGGGGCTGGCTCGAATATCTTCTGTTGTTGATTTGGAGGCAAAGACCCATAGAGCGGGTACACTTTGAGTGGACCACACCCCTGTTCTCTGACTAGCTCGTCGGCCTCCAACTGGATCTTCCTGCACGCATCCTCGATCTCCTCTTCACCCGTCAAAAACAAAAGAACGTCTCCTTGGTCCTCGGTGGCATGGATTTGCAACACGGTTCGGATGGACGCATCCAAGTAGTCTTTCTGGTATTCCGGTGTGTAGTAAATTTCCACCGGGTGCGTCCGCCCGGGAACTGCAAGCAAAGGTGCCCCGTTGAAGTAGTTTTGGAACTTCTCGGCATCCAAGGTTGCGGACATAATGATGATCTTCAAATCGGGCCTTCTTAGCGTGATTTGCTTGAGCAATCCCATGAGGATATCAGTGGCCAAGGTTCTTTCGTGGGCCTCATCCAAGATGATACAAGAGTAGCGAGCCAACATGTGGTCCTCCATAGCTTCCCTCAACAACATACCATCGGTCATGTACTTGAGGATAGTTTTCGGAGAGGTTTTGTTCTCGAACCGGATGGAGTAGCCCACCTCCTCTCCTAAATTCACGTCCATTTCGTCCGCCACTCTCTTGGCCACAGACATGGCCGCCACTCTTCTGGGCTGGGTGCACGCCACCTGGGTGCCGCTGAGATGCGGCATGTCATCGTAGAGAACGAACTGGGGGATCTGGGTTGTTTTTCCCGAGCCGGTTTCTCCCACAAAAACCATGATCTGGGTGCTCTGGAAGATCTTCAAGAACTCATCTCTTTGAGCGTGCACTGGTAACTCTCTCCTGGTCTTCAAGATATCCACGTACTTTTGACTGAACTTGGTGCCCGTGAAGGGGTTAACCGGGCCGCTCTCCAAAATCTGGGCCGACGAAGCGGTAGTTTGGAAGCGCTGGGCAAGGTTAAATTCTCCACCATCATGCACGTCCATTTTCTGGGGCGCCTCATCTAGAGCGTGGGTCTTCATGCTTTGCTCTGCACTCTCCGCCACGGTTTCCGCCACGGAATCCTGTAGCTTTTGCTTCTTGTACTTTTTCTTATCTTCCTTGCCCATTACTGAAGATGATGCCTGTAGAGGGAGATTTATCTCATCGCGGGGCGCTATATGCAGAAGGACACACTTCCAACCTCTTCACCACTTTTGCCCCTTTTCCCTCTAGTTTTGCCACATTTTGCAGCGGAAATAGAGGGAAAACCATATGTAGATTTTATTTCATGGCTACCCGTTTGTTCTAGAGGCCCGCCGTGCGTGCAAAATGCAAGGGCCTACCAGGTACATCACGGAGACAGAATTGCAAATCGAGATTCCATCTTCAGGACTCCGCTCCGGTGACGATTGGAGAGTTTATTAATGGGTCTACACTAAGCAAAGCAGTGCATAGATTCGGGCATTGGAATATGGTTGAAATTGCACAGAGTTAGCAGCAGGAACAGAGAAAGACTGTACAGAGAATGGAGTGTACAGAGAATGGAGTGTACATTGGAACTCGACTGCACAGAGAACACAGTGGGTATACACCAAGGGAGTAGCAGAGTAACTGGAGTCGTGTCGAGTCTTGAACACCAAGTGCAGTACCATAAATCATGCGAGAGAATGATTGATGCACTTTTTCATTCATGCGTTCAATATGGTGCGGCCGCACGTGGTGTTCACCTCCACATACCCCGCGGGCTATGGTTGCGAGCACCGGGCACTCGCAAAGTCATGCAAAAGCAGAAGCGAGAATTGCTGGCACCGGCACTCCAGGTCAGTAGTTGCAAATTCTCCAAAAGGGCGGCCTCGCATAGGCGCTCCTCCGACCAACGTGTCTGTGCGCCCAGTGGCTCATAGTAAATCGGCATAAGGCCACCCTGGTTCCAAAGTCGCGTCTTCGCACTCCTGGCCACAGCCTTCCCCCCACGTTTCCGGCCCGTTTCGGGGTCTCTCGAATCTGCAATTATGGGCCCTGGACGCGGCCCGCCGCGCGTTGCATCAGACCGCGGCACTTTTTTCGCTTCTTTCTTTTTCTCCGCCGGTGCGGAAGACCATATTCTGCCAGACACTCCGCATCTGAACCACTATCGCTTTTCTTCCAACCTGCTGCCTTCGTCCACGCTAATGTCCCCAGGAAAATTCGTTTACGAAGCAGTGGTGGTGGCCTCAGCCGCGAGCTCCGTCGCAGGCCGCTCGCTCCAAATCTTGTTAAACGATGCGTCCGCATGGTATAATGGTTCTTTCATATCTAGTCTGCTCAAGGCCCATGATCCGAGTACCAACATGTGGGAATCACTACAGAGAGCAGCACAAAAGGGCCGAGGATCGAACCCGGCGTTCAGAAGCCTGAGCCCTGTACTGAGAGACCCTGTTGACCACGGTCCTGCCTCGAACGGCCCGGCTGGATGGGGTTCTGTCCCAAAAGGCCATACTGGCCACCTCCAGCAGACCCGCCATTACTCCACCAAGACAGTGTTTGTAGAGGACCATGTCAAACACAAGAAGAAAAAGTCCAAGGCTAAGATGAGGCCGAAGTTGATCGGCTTGCAAGACAAGCCCGAGTTTGTCATGTCGCAGAGCCTGGTGCCCACCACCAGATTGGCCCGAATCTTTCATTACGGCTCGTTAGCTGCTGGAATGGGCCTCAGTGCTGCATCCCACGGCATCAAGCACATTGCTCTGGGTAAGAAAGGAGAAATTTCCCTCAAGAGCCTCTTCCTCAGTCCATCCAACATCGAGCGCATGGCTCGGAAGTTCTCGCAGATGCGAGGCGCTGCTTTGAAAGTGGGCCAGATGCTCTCATTTCAAGACCTGTCGCTTTTGCCTCCAGAAATACAGCAGATTTTGTTGCGTGTGCAGAACCTGGCCCACTATATGCCGCTTCTGCAGTTGGACAAGGTGATGCTGGCTGAGTTGGGGCTGGACTGGCGTGCTCGCCACTATACCCTGTTCCAAGATGTGCCGTTTGCCGCCGCATCTATCGGCCAGGTGCACGATGCTGTGACGGAAAACTTGACTCCCGTTGTTGTCAAGGTCCAGTACCCGGGTGTGGCAGACTCCATCGACTCCGACTTGAACAACCTCCTCTTGCTTTTGACCGCGCTGTCCATCTTGCCCGCAGGACTTTTTCTCGACAAAACCATTGCGAATGCCCGCGTGGAGCTCAAATGGGAATGTGATTACATCCGGGAGGCTCAAAACTTGATCCGCTTCCGTGACTTGTTGAAGGACGATCCCGTGTTCCAGGTCCCTCGCGTTATACACAACATGTGTGGCGAGCACGTTTTGACCATGGAGAAGATGAAGGGCACGGAGATCGTCAAGGGTAACTGGGACCAGGAGACAAAGAACTGGATAGCCACAAATATCATGCGTCTCTGCTTGAAGGAGCTCAAAGAGTTTAAGTTTATGCAAACCGATCCAAACTGGGCAAACTTCTTGTACAACGACGAGACAAAACGAATCGAGCTTCTTGATTTTGGAGCTGCCCGTGAGTTTAATGAGCCCTTTGTGGGCAACTACATTGAAGTGTTGCGTGCGGCCGTCAGAGGGGACCGCGAAGCGGTGGAAAAATACTCCAAGGTCTTGGGCTACTTGACAGGCTTGGAGTCGCCGCTGATGATCAAAGCTCACGTGGAGCTGGTGATGGTGTTGGGAGAGGCCTTTGTGCCCAACGAACACACAAAGCTTTTCTCTTTCAGCAACCAAACCATTACTGACCGCGTTCGCGACAACATCGGGTTGATGTTGAACGAGCGCTTGTCGCCACCTCCTGAAGAGACCTATTCCTTGCACAGGAAATTGAGCGGAGTGTTCTTGTTGTGTGCCAAGCTTGGTGCCTCGGTGCCCTGCGCTCAGCTCTTCAAGGATATTGTGGGCTACGGAGACGAAAAGTAGATACGCGAGCGATAACAACCAAGAAGGCTAATATTTCCCGAACGCCTCTCTTCTTGGTTCTCGCCGCACGAGGGCTGGGCAATTAACGATTGATACGCTACTTCAGGCGACTAGTCGCCCTTTGTAATGGAACGAATAACGAAAGTTGGTCCGCCGTAGCTTTGGAGGGAGCCCGGGCCCGGTCACGTGACACGCTCGCGTAATAAGACTCCCCACCCCGATATACCTTAGTGGTACATGGCTCGACCTAATGAAACCACCAGCCTTCTCACGAGCGAGCCACGAGACACACCGCGAGACACTCCCCTCTCGCGGTTCAGGCACTTGGCCAAACAGAGCTCGGTGATTTTGGCCTCGTCAGGGATAAAAGTGTCTCGCAGCGATTCCTTCTTCAACGCTGAGTTCGAGAGCTTCAATGACAGCACCATTCTAGACTCGGACTCCGAATTGACCAGCGGATCCGAAGGCGCCCAAACTCTTACCGAACAATTTGATCATTATAAGCGGGAAGTGTATAGTTTATTGTGCAGCGAGGTCACACGCAATGTGTTGAAGTGCGCCGTGGCCTACTTGATCGCGTCCATGGGCGTGTACTTCACTCCCTTCAATGCCTTCCTAGGCAATACCGACTCCAAGCATGTGACAGCAACTTCAGCGGTTTACTTCCATCCGGCCAGGACAAAAGGGGCCATGCACCAGCTGGTGCTATTTGTTCTCCTCTCGCTTCTGTTCACCTTCTTCTTATCGTTAGCATGCCGCTCGGTGTCGAGCTTTTACTTCAACGTGGGAGAAGATGAGGTATCGTATACGATTGATCTTGTTGTGTCATCAATCGGGTTGGGGCTTATTGCCTTTATGAAACAGAAGGTTAACAAGGATACCTTCAACACCGCGTGCTCGTTGGCGTCAATCTCCCTCGTCACATGCATCGTGAAGGAGGGGTCGTTAAACTCCAATACGATTCCCATGATGCGGTTGTTTTCGACGTCGCGTGTGGTGATCACCGGTGCCATGGTGTCGGTGTTGATTTGCTATGTGTTGTGGCCCAAGAGTGCGGTGCACCAGTTGCGCCATTCGCTTAACGACTCGTTCAACATTATGTCGTCGCTTGTTTCTGTTGTGACACACCGCTTTCTCCATGGAGAGAAGATCTCCGCCAAAGATAGCGCTGTTTTTGCTCTGCTCCGAAAGAAGAGCGCCGAATTAGCAAAGAACTTGGAGGAGGCCCGCTACGAGCTTTTTTTGGTGGGCAAGGAAAATGAGTACGCTATATACTGCGATATAGTTGAAGCAACTAACTCATTAATGGAGCACTTGCATGCTTTGCGTTCTTCCTGCGAGATGCAATGGCAGGTTCTCCGAGAGAACTCCACCGAGGCCACACATGACGCGAACTGCGAGCTGGACTCGCGAAGCATGCTAAGCCGAGATACTCGCAGTTACCTAAATGTTTCAGAGCTGGTGGAGAATTTGGGCTCTCTATCTTTCCAGGAACCAGCACAGGGAACGGAGGTGGACTATCACGCTGTCTACTCTTCACAGCTCTTTGACTTGTTCGTTTACTACTTGGCTCCTTCTGTCAAGTCTCTTGTGTTTACTGTAAAGGAAGTCATGGCTCAGGTGCCGTTTGAGAAGACGTTTGTCAATGATGTCAACCAAAGTTTCTTTGTTAAGTCCTCCAACTATCAGAACTCGTTGAATAAAGCCATTGCGCTTTTCGAAAAAAAGCAGGTGCAGTCTTTCAACAAGCTCTACTCACAAAAGATATTTGAAACGAACTCTCTAGATTTCAAAACCGACCAGGAGGAAGTCACAGCGTGTTGCGGGAACTTCACTTCTTTGATAGCGCTATATGGGCGGCAGTTGATTCGTTTCTTGCAACTCACCGAGGAGTATGAGGCCGTGGCTAAAGAACACGTCCGGACGTGGAAATGGATGAAGTTTTGGAAGTCTGCGCCAAGCGTGCCTAAGCAGAAGAACGCCCGGCTTGAATCCAGCTTCGTGGACGCTTTACACGAACTCAAACTCCAATTAAGACCCACCTCTACTGCAGAATCCGGGTTGCCTCGGGCCATTCAAAAAGATAGCAAAAGGCTCAAACTCTGGCGATTTTTAGGTGTTTTAAAACGAACAGATGTTCAATTTGGCATCCGAGTTGGAGTCGGGGCGTTCTGCATCTCGGTGTTTGCATTTCTTCCACAAACAAAGAGCTTCTTTGTTGACTACAGACTTGAATGGACATTGGCAATTTATTGCATTATGATGAGCAAGTCGCTTGGGGCTACGAACATGACGGTAAAGTGGCGGTTCTTGGGAACTTTTCTTGGTGCCGTCTTGGCATACCTAGCATGGCTCATATCCGACGCAAATGCCATTGTTTTGGCAACCACAGGGTTCCTTCTTTCGTTGCCTTGCTTTTACATTATAATCTATTGGGAAAGCAATAATGCATACGGACGATTTATTTTGCTTGCATACAATTTGACTGCACTCTACTCCTACAGCATGATTCTGAACGACTCGGAAGACGGCAAGGAAGGCGGAGACCGCCCTATTGTGGCAGAAATTGCCTTACATCGGTTTCTTGCGGTGTCTATCGGCATCATTTGGGCGTTGGTGGTGGCAAACGTCTTCCTTCGCAACAGTGCACGATCTCGATTGAAATCGGGGCTCACGGTTTTGTGGTTGCGTATGGGCGTGGTGTGGAACAGTGATCCCATGGACTACACCTGCTCCAGTGAAGGAAGTAATCTTTTGGGCTTGAAGGATTACCGCGAGACACGCAAGCTCTTGATCGAGTGCCAGGCTCTATGCAAGCAGGCACCGCTAGAGTTCCGGCTCAAGGGCAAGTTTCCGACTGACATTTACGAGAAGCTCTTGAAAAGCTCATCTTCCATTTTGGATGCGTTTCTGAATCTCCAATTGATGATCGAAGTGGACCCTGCGCTTTTGCCAAACGAGGAATTTGTGTTGAAGTACATTGCGAGTGAGCGAGAGGAGCTCGAGCACCGCATCTTTCTAACGTTTTACATGATCGCCAGCGCGATTGCCCTAGGGTTTCCTTTACCAACCAAGCCTGCATCCACTGAGCATGCGAAGGACCGGCTCCTTTTGAAGTTATCCGAGTTTCGCTCACATACCAGTGACTCCCGCGTGGACTTGACGAATGAGGACTACGTGTTGCTCTATTCCTACTTGTTAGTGACATCCACCATCACCAAGGAGTTGGACACCATTTTCTTGAGGATTAAGGAACTATTGGGCGATGTTTCGGAGGACTTGTTTTGGCTTGCATAGCTCATTGTAGCCTTTAATGTGGACTACGATGTCTAAAGCCGTGTCAATTACTTCAAAAACCAGACATTCTCGTCTTGGTTGTCACAATTAGCATGTCATCACGAATACGCTCGACCATAGGCCCCGTGTTGACCGATGCTTCAGATCGCGGTCGCCGCTTGGACCGAAACTTCTCGACTCTCTTCCAACAACTGTGGCAAACGGATCAGGACAAGTTACGATGTAAGCGGCTGGATGCGAAGAGAAAGCTCCGCCCAGTGATTTGCAGGGCGTTTCATCCTGCGTATATGGAGGAGTGTGTGTTTTGTGCCCATGTTTGTCCCGCTTCGTGATCAGGTTTGCCCGGCCAGGTTTGTCAGGCGATGTGGTTTGTCCGGCCGCGGGTCACGTGACCATCGACAAATGGAAAGTCCCACAAGAGCGCTTACCCCCACACTGAAAAAATATATAGCTACAAGATTCACCTCTGAGCCCTATACCCACATTGCGCAAATACTCCATCCAAACGCACTCCCACCATGGCTCAGGAAAGCATTGCGCAGGATACCGGCCTGCTGGATAAGCCCCCACAGGCTTCGCAAGCTCCACACAGCGGGCAGCCCGGCGATCCCATGCCATCTCACGACTATAAGAACCTTTTCCATAAGTTAGACATCGAGAACAACGGTGAGATCACGTTAAATGATTTCAAGAAAGCAGTCAAGGCGCTCAACCACCCCGTGGCTGCCAACCCCGACTTGGTGGAGAAGATGTTCCAGTCGTTTGACTATAACAAAGACAAGGTGATTGATTTCAACGACTTCAAGCTCTACCTCACCACAACAGATGACCAGATCCTTCGGGGGTTCCACAAAATCGACCAAGATCACGACGGCAAGTTGACCAAAGCCGACTTTATTCACTACTTGAAGAAGACGTTAAACTTGAGCCCCTCGGAGGATCTGGTGGAGCTCATGTTCAAGCAGATTGATCAAAGCGACCAGGGGTATATATCGTACGACGAGTTTCGGGACTTTTTGCTCTTGATGCCCCGGCTCAACGGCTCGCGCATCAAAACTGCATTTTCCTACATTGCTGAGGAATTAGACTTGTCTTCGGACGGAGATGTGACTTTGATCAACCAGTTTTTGAGCGGGTTTGGCTTTTTTCTCGCAGGCGGTCTCTCGGGCGTCGTGTCTCGGACCTGTACCGCCCCGTTCGATCGGATCAAGGTGTTTCTCATCGCGAGAACTGATTTGTCGTCCACGGTGATGAACTCCAAAGAGAAGATCTTGCAGGACGTGGCGCTGCGCACATCCCGTCAGGTCATTGACGAGGCCCGCCTGTCTTTGGCTCAAGCAAAGGCAAAGGCTGCTCCGGCTGAAGTCGCCAGTCTTCGAACCAGGACTATCCGGTCTCCCATCATCCAAGCGGCCCGGACGATATACCTCCAGGGCGGGTTGCGCGCTTTCTACGTTGGAAACGGGCTCAATGTGCTCAAAGTATTTCCCGAGTCGGCCATGAAGTTTGGATCTTTCGAGGCTACAAAACGCTTCTTGGCAACCGTCGAAGGCGTGTCCGACACCAAGGATCTTTCTCGGGTGTCCACCTACTTGGCTGGCGGCATAGGCGGTGTGGTATCTCAATTCACCGTGTACCCATTGGACACCTTGAAGTTCCGGGTCCAGTGCTCCAATCTTGATCTGCAAGTGAAGGGAAACACCCTTTTGGTCCAGACCGCCAAGAACATGTTCAAGGAGGGCGGATTGCGTGCTTTCTATAAGGGAATTTTCGTGGGCACCAGCGGAATCTTTCCCTATGCTGCCCTTGACTTGGGCACTTTCAGTACCATCAAAAACTGGCTCATCCAGCGACAGGCTGCCCGGTTATCCATCCCCGAGGACCAGGTCCGCTTGCTGAACTCCATCATATTGAGTTTGGGCGCACTTTCCGGCACCTTTGGAGCCACCGTGGTGTACCCTCTCAACCTTCTACGGACCAGGTTGCAGGCGCAAGGGACTTACGCACATCCATACAGGTACAGCGGCTTCAAAGATGTGTTTGTCAAGACAATCCAGCGAGAAGGAGCGCCCGGCTTGTTCAAAGGCTTGGTGCCCAACCTTGCCAAGGTGGCGCCTGCAGTTTCCATCAGCTACTTCATGTACGAGAACTTGAAGATTCTTATGGGCCTT
This sequence comes from Metschnikowia similis, assembly GCA_002370765.1. NCBI lineage: Eukaryota > Fungi > Ascomycota > Pichiomycetes > Serinales > Metschnikowiaceae > Metschnikowia > Metschnikowia similis. Next base: position 88,494 of record NKZP01001064.1, read on the forward strand.
CAGAACAAGATTTAATGCGCCATCATTCCATGGACTTCTGCATTGAGCCGTTGAGCTCTACCCACCAACATGCATATTCTACACTATCGCAATAAATTGCATCAATAAATGTATTAGACATTATATGGAACGACCGAAACAACGGGTCGGTCACACGGACCAGCGCTTGACGCATCAGGCTCGGAAACCAGGCTCTAAGCAATCACACAGGCCGGTGACCAGCCGTATTTGGTCTTGAGAGTCCAGAAGTTATCCTTTGGAGCAGCAGTGGATTTTTTAGATGCTTGTTGAGGAGCGGCCATTTTCGATGAATTCTTGTGTGATGATGACGAACCAGGGCACCCAAGCGTCTTTAAGTATTCCCCAAATCAACTCTCGACGCAGTGTGATGCAGGCGCCGTCCACCTCGCATGTAAAGATTTGATATTTGAGCGACTCAAGTTTTAGGCACTTGCCTATCCGGGCTACCACAATGACTCGATTCTGGACCAGACCATATGCATCATCTTTGAAAGCCTGCAGCTTTTCAACTACAGAGTTTGAAATAAGAACACCGGAACCGAACACATGGTGTCGTCTCTCGAGTCTGCTTTTTTAGATTAAGCGGTCCGTGACCGCGAGCCTAGACCTGACACTGGTGGCGCAGGGGAATGGACATGAACTATGTTCTTTATAAGCAAGAACGTCCTTAATCCGTGTGTGTGTTAACAAAAGCTCGTAGTGTGGCCGAAGTGCCAGACACCCACGCACTAGTCAGACTCCACGTGCCAGAGAATGCATGGGCGAAATCCTGTCACAGGACTACCGCAAGATTCAAACGCCACAGGAGACATTCATCATTGGATATTCATCATAGAGAAATCATCATAAAGAAAATCATAGAACACACTCATAGAATATACTCATTGTGCATATCAAAACACAAGAAGCCTAGCTCGACCTCGCCCAATGCAATATGCTTTGCTCGCCTTGCATCAGACCTCGTGGTCAATTTGACCCATTGAGCCTGCTCGGAAGAGAGGTCCACCGATTCATCGACATTGAGCAAGAACTTGAAGAATAAGTCGTTGTTCGGCGCTTCTTGCGTGCGCTTGAGCTCCTCCACATGGAAGAACATAAGGCTGCGCAAGTGAGTATAGAGACTATTCCAGGTAAGATCCGGCATGTCGAGCTTGGCCAGGTGCACTGGCACATTCTTCACGAGAAAATCCAACGACGAGATTTCTTTGGCAAGCCCCACAAACTGGCTGAAATTGACCACGTACCGCTTGGCCACGTGCAGACTGCTTTCTTTATACACCACCACAATCACTTCGTGCACCTTTCCCCCGCCGTCTTTTTGGACCAACACACTCAACATTTGAGTGGCAAATAGCGAGAGGAATTCCGTGAGCGGTGGCACGCGGCTTTCATGAATGGTCAAGTCCAAGTACCTCTTCTTGTCGAAAGTGTTATCCGGGTATATTCTGTTGTAGTATAGGATCTGGGAGATCCAGATGACCAAGAACTCGCGGAGCTGGAGAAGAACATTCTCAAGCGTCAAGGGGTCCATACGGTTATCGACAAGCCGGGTAACACGTTGGGGTGGACCAGCTGATGTGGTTGGCGCCAGGGTGGTTGTGCGGCCAGGCTCGTTATAGGTGAGGCCGGTCACGTGGCTTTATCCCTGACGATTCGCCGGCTTGACTAGAAGAAGTGCACTGAAAGAATGAACAGAAACACTGACCAAGCATTCGGTCTTCATAGTCCTGCAAATTTGGAGGTACTTTCATCCAGGGCCCTAATTGCCCTGCTGAGAAAAACTGGAGGAGTTGGGTGAAGTCACGGGTGGCCTGCACCCAGCGACTCAGAACCATAACGCGTCTGAAGCCTACTGCAATCTATCCTTCACCCGTAGGCTGGGTTTTATTTCTCTGATACTACTCGTTCTACCGAAAATCCGATCCAGGGTCTAGCTTGCAATTCCCAGATGCCCATTCAGTCTATTAGCAACCAGGACGCCACCAAAATCACGTCGGGCCAGGTGATTGTGGATCTAACCGCCATAGTGAAGGAGTTGATAGACAATGCTATTGACGCCGGCAGCGACAAAATCGATGTAACTCTCCACAATTATGGCGCTATTTCTGTGGAAGTACTGGATAACGGCCATGGAATTGACCCCGGGGATTTCCCGTCACTATGCCTCAAACATCATACATCGAAGCTCCAAACCTTCCAGGACTTGACGTGCATGACATCTTTAGGGTTTCGAGGCGAAGCCATGAGCTCGCTCTGCGCTATGGCTCACGTTTCCATTGTGACGTGCTCTCAAGAGACGTTTCCTCGTGCGTCGCTGTTAGAATATGACTCCATGGGAACGCTTGTCCAACAGAAGTCATCGGTGACAGGCAAGAAAGGCACGTCTGTGCTCGTGAAGAGCATGTTTCACGCAATGCCCGTCCGGCAAAAAAATTACACTCGTCACATCAAACGGGAGTACTCCAAGGCTCTTGCCGTAATGATGGCATACCTTGTAGCATACCCTCACATCCGGTTTACGCTTTACAACATCAGCGGGAGTACAGGGAAAAAGTCGATGGTTTTTGGCACCCAAGGCCTTCACGCATCGATTCCTGATGTCCTTGTCAGCCTCTACGGCAGCAACGGAGCTCGTGGGCTAGTGCCAATAGACTTCCACATCGAGAACATCAATGCTCGCTTCAAACTCAATATACACAGTGCGCCGCTGAATTTGTCAATGTCTGTGAATGGGTTTATTTCTGACTGTTCATTTGGAATGGGACGGGGGGCCACCGACCGTCAGTTCATAAGCATCAACCTGCGCCCCGTGACTCACAAACGGCTTACCAAGCTAGTAAACGAGGTGTATCGGTCTTTCAATACTACTCAGTCGCCGGTATTTGTGCTCAACTTCACTCTTGACCCCTCGCTAGTTGACGTTAATGTCACTCCAGATAAACAGCTGGTTATGATGCAGTATGAGGATGTGCTCTGTGAGGTTTTCCGAGAAGAAATCACGGCGCTTTTTACCGACCGCAATAACTATGTACCAAAGAGCTGCGTTGGTGTTGTTGAAATGGGCAGTCAGGTGAAGCAGGATGATGGTTTTCAGCGGTCCTCCTCAAGTACCCAAGCGCATAAACTCAGGGCGCACGACGAGAAAAGGGAAGATAGAGATGGTGATGCTTTTGATGATGATTGTGACGCTTGTGAAGATGGAGATGCAGATGATAATGTAGATGAAGGTTCAGAACATGATGCAGGACATGATGCAGGACATAATTCAGAACATAATTCAGAACATGATTCAGAACAAGATTCAGAACAAGATGCAGAGCATGATGCAGATGAAGATGCATATGAGGTTTCGGGAGGGATGGATGAGAAAACGTCCCAGGAAACCAAAGAAAAGCTAGCGGAGAGAAACAGCACGTCACGAAAAGAAATTACAAATTCATCGTTGACCGGCCTGTCTGGCTCACTCAATGTACTGTTCATTTCCCCGCATTCTCAGTCCATTATTGAAGAGCCGGTAGGCCAAACTTCTCTGGATATTGAATCCCTCAATCCTGCTGCACTGAAACCTTTTGAGTGTCCTGCGGCGAAAGTCACAGAACCAGAACTCAATACTACTGACGATTTCGATGATTTGTCCGAGGCTGATTTGCCCCCAGATTCGCCTGTCCTGTTGAAATACCCCGACGATTCGGTAAAACGAGATTTATTCGTTTCTGAAGATACAGATGATTCCATGACAGCTTCAAAAGATTCTAATGACACGAAGGTGGTGATGTATGGAGACAATGAAGCAACAGGATTAATGGAGAAGAAAACAGATGGCCCAGGCTGTGCCGCTCGAGATTTGACAAAAGCGACAAATAAAAGACAAAAACTACATCATCTTCGCCAGCATATTTTGCTAGATATACCTGCGATAATCGAGCAAGATAAAAGTCACAGTCATTCCGACTCCAAGCATGTGGCACATTTGCACGATCTCACGGAAGCTATGGAGATCAAAAAACAAGACTTTTTGGATATGAAGGTGATTGGGCAATTCAACCTTGGTTTCATAATAGTGAAACATGATGAGCGTATCTTTATAGTGGACCAGCATGCGCTGGACGAGATCTACAACTTTGAGACGCTAATTAGTTCTTTGGTGCTCCAGGCACAGCCGTTGGTGGTACCCCGAATGCTCGAGCTTTCAGCCATTGATGAAATGGTGATTTTGCAGCACCTGGAGCAGCTCTTCAGGAACGGCTTCATTATCGAGGAGGTGGAAGATGCGGCTCCCGGGCGACGGGTGCAACTAAGAGCTGTTCCCGTACTGAAGAACATTGTGTTCGACGATAGTGATATGCACGAGTTGGTGCATAAACTACACGAGCACGGCGGAGCATTCGAAAACAAGGCAAATCACGCGGGCAAAGTCGCTTCGGTTCGCTGTACCAAGGTGGACAAAATGATAGCACTGAGGGCATGTCGACTGAGCATCATGATTGGACAGGCGCTCTCGCGGACAAAAATGTCTGAGGTGGTGCAGCATTTGGCGGGATTGGACAAGCCATGGAATTGTCCCCATGGAAGGCCCACGGTGCGGCATTTGGCTGATTTTCAAGGCGAAGGCTTCTGCATGGATTATGAGCTCTAGCGATCAGGACCTGCGAGATGGACACATCCTTTGGGCAATTGACCAACGAAAAAAGAAAAAAAGATGGTTGAGCTCATGAATTTCTTGCCATCACCACGCATGCCTTGGTCGCTCCAAGCATGCCATCATTTCCTGCAAGGTTTGATTTGTGGCTTTTTTTGATTAGCGTGCCTTCCATACTAGGCTGCATGCGCGGCGCAGGACCTGCATGACGGGCCCGAGCCGAGAGACGACAAAGGCGCAGGTGCAGGATGACGTTGAACAACCTACTCACGGGCCCCCGCTTCGCGTTACGTGAGCGCACCTGCCCTTCTGAAGCCCAGAAAAACCCTAAGGAATCCTCTTGGCCCCGAACCCTTGGCATCCCTCATGGCTTCTCCAACACCATGTGTGCACTTTTATCCCGATCCCGAAGTGGTACTTCTTAGACCTTTGAGATACACTTTAGAGTGCACCTGGTATAGTATAGTGCGCTCAGCTCGTAGTTTCACGAGAGTTGCCCTGGCTGCAGGAGCTACCGTCACATAGCTGTCGTCTACTACTATTCCGTATCTATTTTTGCTATCATCGGCTGCTACCCAGCAAGCCCCTCTTTTCCTGCATTCAAATCCCTTTTATCAGAGTCAACATCTGACTCGCTTGACCCCTCGCCGAAAATCCCCTCTAGGCTCGATTGCCAACTGCTTACCCCACCTCGCTCAACACCAATATTGTTCCCTCCGCTGGTCCCAAACATCCAAATCTTGGCGCACCCAAGTGTATATCCAGATACCCGTGTTGGAACCCCATACACATGGACTTTGAGTCTGTGTTCCAGCCTACGACCCTCTCGAACATTCTTCGTCATGACTAAGCATGTCAATACTGAACGGCGCAGCCGAAGGACACACAAAAATTCGAAGGACGGCTGCCCCAACTGCCGATCCAACCGTATCAAGTGCAGCGAGGAGCTCCCTGTTTGTGCCAACTGCATCAAAAAAGGCCTCCGATGTGGCTACTTAGATTTTCCCGAGGAAAAGCTCGACATAATTCGCCGCAAGCATATTTGCAACACCCTGAGGGGCGCATTTGACCTGAACTCTCATCCGGTGCCCTTTTTACCGGCTTACCAACCACACAACCTCATGAGGCCATACATGGAAGAAGAGTTCTCGGGCAGGACCCCAAACGGGAGCTTCGAACCGGGTTTGTCGGCCGAGTCCTTCAGCCCCAACTACAGGCAACTTAATTCCGAGCCTGCCCCCATCCATTTGCTGGCTCGTGTTATGGCTCGGGCTACTCCAAACCAGGTAATGAAACCGCTGCGTCGCGGAGAGAAGCCCGGCTCCCACCTTGTTCGGCTCAGTAAGGTGTCCCCAGACCTCCGCTCCGAAGTCTATTCGCGAGCGTTCTCTCGAGTAGCCTCAGAGCTCACGGACTCGGATTGGCTTTCCAATGTGCCGGCTCAGCTCTTGGAGACTGCTGAGCTCGGAGACTGGAAGTTCGGCGACGGTTTCAACTACACGGAGCCCAAGACTGCCGATACAGACTCGAACACGAGTGCGGTTGGGCTAGATCTGCCGCATAACTCATCTGTTCATTTCGCTGACTTGGGGTCCCAGATCATTGAGCAACATGCTACGCAAGGAAAGTCGCCGACCATGGGAAAACTCCCGAACGGCATCGAAATCAAAAAGATCTTCCATCGTTTGGAGGTGCCTGAAGACCTCAAGATCAGCTTCACGCCTAACCAGTTCCTCCGCAAGCACAAGTCACTATTTCCCCTCGCTGAGACCGATCCGCCGATGGCTATGCCTATATACTTTGAGCATGACTCCCGCAATTACTGGCTCAATGTGTTTCTGAAGGCAACTCATTTCGACCTTTTCTTCCAATATTTCATCGACAAGTCTCTCAATATTCTAATGCGTGCATCAGAAGCCGTGGTAAACGGAGATATCATCACCACGTCGCCTCAAAACATTGCAAACAGCCATGCCGAGGGTAAATCCTTCTCATTTTTTTACAACACCTGTGATTTGGATACTTTGACCAAGATGTCTTACGTGTCATATGGTAAGTTAATTCTGGAGCTCCGACAGTCAATTCTGTGCTTCAACCCAGAATACCCAGCTAAAATGTCCCTTTTCTCGGCCAGGGCTTGTTTCATGAACCCGGCGACGGATTTCAAAACATATTCCTTGATGATGTCTGGAACACTCAATCTTTTCAAAAATATCTTGCTGAACGCACTGTCCCAGAAGAGGTCTGAGCGTAATATCCGGCACGAGATCGCCATGCTCAACTACTTTTCAATGATGGCAGTGTGCCCCGACTACAATTACGAGGTCATATGGGATTTGAAAGGAAGTCTTAAACAGTTTAAATTCTTTATGGACCAGATGGTGGCCAAGCAAACCAAAGGATATCAGCTTGATTCCGGCCTGGACCGCGTATTAAAGGACTCGCTTTTCATGCACAATTGCCATGAGCTAGACAAATATTTTACGAAGCTCGAAACATACTACATCCCCATGCTAAGGCAGTATAATGACCACTTTACCAACATTGGTCTGGGGTCGGGCGATCCCGCCATTCGCTACACATCGGCCTCGCTCATCTTTGACATGATGTACGAGTGGTTCAAGATCTACCCCGGCGAAAGGCTATTGATGGGGACCACAGCGCACCCACTCAAGAAACTCATCCATCTCTTTTTTCATGCGTTGGGAAAAACATTGAACCACGTTTTGCCGCCCATCAAAGCCGTGATGTTTGTGGACCCGTGCAACATCATGTTTACCAAGGTAGGCATGCACTTTTCCAAGCCAGACCACAACGAGCTTCGCTTGTGCCCCGAGTTGGTTCCCGTGATGGCCTCTGTATACAGGACCATCCACTACTTTGAGAGCCGTCTGATGTTGTATGGATTTTCCATGGCAAACGAGACAATTTTGGACCGCCAGTATCTCCAGTCAGTGGCCACGCTTGCTCCCAAGGACTGGGAATTTAGGGACATCATCCGCATATGCCCCCCAAAGATACCAGGCGAGACGCAAGTGACCAGATTCTCTTCGGACTATTTCAAAGTGGAGAACTTTGCGTTTCCGGAATCGTTGCTCACCAATGCTAAATGTGCGGAATTGATAGCCCAGGAAACGAACCGGCAGAAGAACGCGATTGCAAATGAACCGTTCCTATTTGATTTCCACCTCGGGCTTTCGAACCATGACTTCAACCCAGATTTGATCATCGATTGCCACGTGAACCTTCAGAGTGAGCAGCTCAAAAGACGGGGCCACATTCCAGTGGAGAGGGCAAAGCTTATAGTCGATACCTTGATTCAGGCGCACTGCGAGGTGGATGTTGCCAGGAAAATCACGGCTTAAGTACAAGAAAGCAGTCGACAGGACACTAACCAGAAAATTGACTATGAAAGCCTCATTCCCATGTGAGAGCCACCCATGGACTTTGTATCGAGAATACAGGCGCTAACATGTGCGATATTTCATGTGGTGTTCAAATTTACCCTTCAGAGTCGGTCGCACTGTTATCTCGTGACCCGCACCACATGGGCTGTTTGCGCGCGTATCTGCGGGTCTGAGAAACAAGCACATGACCTCCAAACAAAATTGGGGTCCGAAAGCGCACTACAAGCCCTTCATTTTCAAGATGCACGAAAAACATTCATGGCTCATGTGCAACTGAGGGCGGCCGGCTCTCCGAACTTGGAATTTCGGAGCACCGCGTCCAGTACTCAGTCCATGTAAGAATTGATGCAATGCTAACTTAATGACATAACGCATTGCGCACGGCATGCACGTCGCCCGGCAGGCTTGCGCAACAATACTGTTTTGAGGCACAATGAGCGCTAGCAGTGAACGGAAGCATATGGTTTCAAGCACAAAAGGTAGCGGGGTCACCAAACAATTACTTGCAAGGCATGTCGGGATTCGGCACGTCAAATATGTACGAAGTCGTGAACAGTAACTCTCGGCATGCGGTGCTTGGCCCGGACCATGCAAGCTCAGTACATGCGTCGGATGCTCATGCGGTCCTATATACATGCCTGTATTTCACTTTCCCGGTGGAGGGGCCCGTCCACAGGCACAATTCTTTCAGTGCCCTTCACCAGCTCAACCCAACAAGTCACATCCTGATGGCCGGCCCCAAAGCACCCCGACGCAAAAAGCACCGCAACTCCAAACTTGGATGTGCCACGTGCAAGCGGCGCAGAGTCAAATGTCTGGAGGATCTCCCCGAGTGCTCCAATTGTGCCAAACACCATTCTCACTGTGAATATCTTGATTATAGTCAAGAACAGCTTGAGGCATTCCGCCGGAGTAAATCAGAGCAGCAGAAATTGAACAACCCCAGCCTGGCTGCGCCCCTCATGCCTGGGCCGGAGGCCCAGCTACAGCTGCTCTCATTAGGAGCAGGCTCAGTTCCAAACATGTTATCTCCAACCAACATCCACAATCCACGCACATCGGAAAGTTGTGAGGTCTCGCTGCGAGGCAGTCATCTGAGCGAGCATAGTCGCCCGCCAAGCCGTCAGCTGTCGTTTCCGTCTGTGGGAGAAGGAGGACTGACATCTTCGCACGGCGATTCAAACATGAAGTTCTCGCTGAATACGCCGGTAAACAACTTCTCGTTACAGGAGCTCGATCCCAGTGTTTATTTGCATCAGACTCCCGGGTGGCATACCCAGCCCCGAAAGACTGCACCCGGTGACTTCATGAATGTCAAGCTGAGTGCAGCACCTGTGGGGACATTGAGCTCGAATACGGCGGATCTGCATCAAGAATTTGAGGGCTTTACTGCATCATCGAATTTCGTGCTGGGCTTCGACAACTTGCTCGCCACACAGGACCAGGAAATCATCTACCCGATCTACTCATCCAACGTGGCGCCCCCGTTTGAGTTTGACACGGCAGCGCCATCAGCCCACGAGAGCTCCGCAGTCTTCGTATCAGAACCATTGCGCTTGGAGCTGTTGCTGGAAGACAGTAAAGCCCTACCAAATGCCGTGCGGCTGCGGCAGACCTTCAGGGCAAACAATTTGCCCTCAATAACTGCAGTCGACCACAGGGCTCGCCTATTCGGAATGATGTTGAAATTGGGTCCATCTATCTCCCGTGGCTCGGCCACTCTCGAGCAGATCCGTTGTCTTTACCACCAGTGGTTGTGCTTCTTACTCGAATCTGGCCACACCCTGAAGGTGATGTTCCTGTGCCTTATAAACTTGACCACTAATTACCTCATTTCCAACGTGTTTTCGAAATGGGACCACGACCGGCTCAACGCGTATTTCCAGGAGCGCAACTTCCGCGACACACTCGTGACCCACCTGATCAAGCATTACGCCGTGGGCATCGGGGAGTTGCGGTCCCTCCTCAACCATGGCAAAGACCAGAAGCACGCAGCAACGGTGTCGTACATTCTGTCGTTAATGTCTATGTACGACCCGGAAGCCACCATCAACTCCACCATTTGCTTTCGGGATGGCATGTTTTCTGTGCTCGGGCATGCGCTTAGCAAGGCCCCTGAAAGTCTTAACTCGCCAAAGAACGTGGCGCTCGTCCACCTTCAGCTTGTGGGCAACATTTCGCGCACAATATACTTCCCCGCATACGACCCTACGTTTCTCATTGAGTTCGAGCAAATGCTTCAATGCCTACGCGGGATCTTATCGCGGGTGCAGCTGGCGGTGACCGATGCCCGCACTTTCGACTTTATTCTAAAGACCTTGGAGGATTTCCAGCAGATCTGTCATGACACCAACACCACATACATCCCCATGGCCAACAGCAACTTGCACGACCTCAAGCGCCAGACAGAGGTGACCTTCACCCTTTTCCATAGGTGGGCGAGGTTCAACCCCGCACGGCTCATGGTCACGCGCCGCTCCACCGACCCGTTGGAGAAGCTCTTGAATATCTTTGTCATTCTATTCCGCAAGGCTGTGTATGCAATCCTACCGCAGGGCAAGTTCATCTACCTAAGGGACCTCAACTCGCCGTTGATGCTCGATGTGTTCAAAATCTTTGATGATATGGACTTCTACCGCGACTTGGCGGACCCACCTCAGGTGTGTATCGACCGCAACTTGTACCAGCAATCGTTAGTGGAAATCAGAACGTTGGCCGCGTACGCTATTCGCGTCAATCGCTTCATTGCGGCCCGCACCCAGTACCTCTACTCCAGCTTGGTGTATAGTGAACGCGTGCGCCGCCTCTACCCACTCAACAACATGGTTGAATGGAGACTATCCGTCAAGGACATAAGTGCCATCCGCAAGGAATTTAAAGAACGCATTGGCTTGGAGGAGACAATGATCAAGTCATTCAACCGCACCTACATCTCCCCTCAGCACTACCCACAAATCTTGTCGGACCCAAGTCGTATGAACCCTCTGCAAGAGGAACCCACTCCATCCAATATGATGGGCGAGCCTTATGTCGATCTCCTATCCCTTGACCACCGGGGACTTTTGCTGAAAGACCTGAGCCCGCCTTCTCTCAAGTAGGACCCATTTCATAAATTTATAGACCCTCATCGCCAGAGAAAACATTAGACCAGGAGATGGATCATAGTTGTGCTATTTTTGACTAGTGCTGGCGTCTGACGTCTGACTAGTGCTGGCAATTCCAGATGCAGTATTGGTTATTGATACGTACAAGCCTGTACGAGTTGTTCTGTCTGTCGCACTGTGCTGCACTGTCTGCCGCACTGTGCTGCACTGTCTGCTGCAGTCTGCTGACTTGCTTAGTAAGCTTCAGCTGTCCTATCCAAAGCGTAGTACGGTACCAACGCATATCAGTGTGATTCAATAAATCTCGAATTTAATCTGTTGCTCTGAGCTCAACCCAAACATCGTCCGATTCCAGCCTGTCCTCGTATGACTTTCGTACAAGACGTAGCATTATTGTGCGCTGTAAATGTTAGCGGTCGTGCGCTACCCATTAATGCACACCACAGAGCACACTGCAGACGTCGATGGCTCGCCAGGATTGTTACCGGCAAAGAGTTATGGGCGGTTCAGGGGTTTCATTTGTCATTTTTCACTAGTCATTGATCATTCGAGATATGATTCATGGTTGGTGTTTGGTTTTGGGTCACTGGTGGTGTTCAGTAGTAATTAAGTGCTTCGTTCAGCCCGGGCGCTTCCCTGCAGTCCAGATCCGCACTTGAATATCATTCAGTGCACCATGGATGAGGAGCTAAGAGCCATCACCTCCACGCTCACGTCGTTTCAAACCTTCCACGAGTGGCAGAACCAGTCGGTTGTAGTACCGAAAACCGAACGGTATGCCGGTCTTTCTCCAAATGAAAAGGCGCTTCTAGACTGGTACCCCGCCTTGACGCGAGACTTGAGTCAATGCGTCCACATCAACCAGTCGTTTGTCCAGAACTTGGCCGCAGCTGCGGCTAAGGATTGGGGCGTTCCGCTGAGCCCTGTCGAATGGGAACCATGTCTGGAACAGGAGTTACGCAAAGTCCACCAGACGCTCCTCCAGCTTGTTCGTGATTGGAGCTCGGAGGGAGCCACTGAGCGCCTGCAGTCATACCAACTCGTGCTCGATGCGGCCTGTAGGCGATTTCCACCAGACCACCGCCGCCAGGCCAAGGTGCTAGTCCCTGGCTGTGGAACTGGCCGCTTGGTTTTCGAGTTTGTCAAGGCAGGTTTCTGCACACAGGGAAACGAAATCAGCTACCATATGCTTATGGCGCTGGGTTACATGCTCAACCACGTGGCCGTGGCGCATGGTGAAACAATATTTCCGTTTATCCACCTGCTGTCATATAAGCGCAGACGGCTACACCAGCTTCGACCCGTGTATTTGCCAGACGAAAGCCCCTTGGATACCTTTGCGGCCCCCATGTATGCTGATGTGCCAGAGCGGTTTTCAATGACGGCGGGTTCCTTCACCGAGCTTTACGGCTCACGCCCAAGTCTGGCAGAGGCTGCGGAGTTCCAGAGCCACTGCAGGAACAGTTTCGACGTGGTGGCCACGTGTTTTTTCCTCGACACTGCTCTGAACATCATCAACTATATCCAGACTATTCACCACTGCTTGAAAGATACCGGGGTTTGGATAAACATGGGGCCATTGAACTGGCACTTTGAGGGTGACACTCGAAATGGCGTCTCGGCTCTCGAGGGCATGGAGTTATCTCGTGAAGAACTCTTTCTGCTTATAGACAAGCTCGGTTTTGATATCCTAGAGCTGAGGTTCCCTATTCTGACAATGTATGCAGGCGATCCCATGGCTTCGGCAAGATTTGTCTATGATTGTGACTTCTGGATTGCTAAGAAGAAGCTGCCAGAGACGCCCGGCGAAATTCCATGCGGTGAGGAGTGCCTGCGCCTGCCGTGATCCGGAACAATTATAACCATATCCCATGATCCGAGCGTACCTGATGCCTTTATCCCCTGGCACAATCGAACCCGTACATCCGCTCCGCCTCGCCTTATCGGCGTGCGTGCACCAGGTGTCACCTGCGGAGTGATCCTTTAACTTAGCAACGCCATCTCAGCGCTCCCATTAATTCACTCTTTGCACCCATACACAATAATAAACATCTTCCCCCGGTACAGCTTATACAAATACTAGAAGCAGCTGCGCACGCATATCTCCTGCTACCCGCATCATCCGTCCTATGAGTATTCCCAACAACACTACATCCGTCAAGTTGGTTCTCCTTGGTGAGGCCGCCGTCGGGAAGTCCTCGCTTGTGTTGCGGTTTGTCAGCAACGATTTCCAGGAAAATAAAGAGCCCACTATCGGTGCAGCCTTTTTGACCCAGAAATGCACCGTTGGCGAAAGAACAATCAAATACGAGATCTGGGATACCGCTGGCCAGGAACGGTTTGCATCATTAGCCCCAATGTACTACCGGAATGCTCAGGCAGCGTTGGTAGTGTACGATATCACCAAACCTGCTTCTTTTATAAAGGCCAGGCACTGGGTCAAGGAATTACACGAGCAGGCATCCAAAGATATCACAATAGCATTGGTCGGTAACAAGTTTGATTTGGTGGAGAACGAGAATGACTCCGATGAGTCTTTGCGCAAGGTAAGCATTGAGGAGGGCAAAGCATTGGCTGAGGAGGAAGGCCTATTGTTTTTCGAGACTTCTGCCAAAACCTCCCACAACGTCAACGATGTGTTTGTGTCTATAGGCAGCAAGATCCCTGACGTCAAGCCCCCGTCTGCTGCCAACGATGGGCCCAGCGAGAATGGGCGCATTGATTTGAGCGGTAACAACCATCGCTCTCCACTGTCCGAGTGTGCGTGTTAATTAGAAGTCCTGAAATCTTTCACATTTGGAACTTGTATCAAATTGCTGAACTAAGCGGAACATTGTGTACTCACAACTGTAGATTCTTTTGAAACACAAGATCCGGCTCACACGGTGAAACGAGTCTGTGGGTCGTGGTCACGTGCACGGCACGGACTCCTCCTCCACACTTGAGCAAGTCTCAGTATCCTCTACCACTGCGCCATGGCTAAACTCACAGTGGCGTTCATTCCAGAACACTTTTCCACGCCCTTGTTTCTTGCAGAAAGCCAGAAATACTATTCCCAGGAGCATGTGGAAATCCAATTCTTGCCAGTCATAGAGGGTTCAGGAAGACTCATAAAGTTGTTGAATGACAAAAGTGTCGATATAGCCATTGGCTTAACAGAGGCTTTTGTAGCCGATATTGCCAACGGCAATGATTCTTACAGCGTTGTGGGGACATACGTTGAGAGCCCACTTTGTTGGGCCATCTCCACGGGGAGTCATAGAGAGCGTATCACCAAATCAGAGGACTTGGCTGGCAAGAGAGTCGGGGTGTCAAGAATTGGTTCGGGGTCGTATATTATGTCGTTTGTTTTGGGCTTGCAGCAAGGCTTTACTGTCCCGTACTTTAGCGAGTACCCCGTGTTGCACAACTTCCAGAATTTGAGAGACTCCGTTAACTTGAAGTACCATGACGAGCATGGCCACCAGGTCGATGCCGACGCGTTCATGTGGGAACACTTTACTTCGAAAAAGTATTATGATTCAGGTGAAATCAAGAGGATCGGTGAGATATACACACCATGGCCTTCGTGGGTGGTCACGGTGAACCAACAAGTGTTGAAGGAAAAGAAGGTGCATGTGCAGAGCTTCTTGCGAGCTGTGAATCGGGGCATTGAGTACTTCTTGCAGAACCCTCAAGAGTCGATAAACCACATTTCCTCGCACCTTAACTACACGGCAGACGATGCCCGCGAATGGCTCAAGACGGTGAAATTTAATCAACGCCTCGGGCAGGTTCCTATCGAATGGGACACTGTGGTTGAAAACACTGCTCATGTTTTGAAAACCGCAGGTGTTATTTCAGACCACTCTGTTGTGTCGCAAAGGTTGAAGAAACAAGTAGTTTCGTTGCAGACCGCTGAGTAGATTTTGCATAGCATGCCTGCAGCACGAAGTGGCATACCGGTTTGCCAGCAAAGTGGGGGCTTCTTTGTAAACATGATAGCATACTAACAGTTAGATAAGTGTCCCTGAAATAAATACAATCCATGCATAAAAGGCCAATGAGTTCACACCGAGCCGAAACCTGTTTATGGTGGTGCCTGCATGAGCCAACGATGAGCTCGCAGCTGCGAACACATAGTAATCAACTAGACGTCTTTTCCAGCAGTTCCTTAGGCAAGCCTTCTGCTAATGTCGCTACCAAACTTCCTCAAGCTTTCTGTTGCCGAACAAAAGTCTCGGTTCCATGCCGTCACTTCACGATGCGAAGACCACATAGAGCAAGCACGGAAGGTGCCCACAGTGCAGAACCAATGGTCCTTCAAAGAAGCCCTCCAGCCGTACAACGAGCGCAGGAACAGGTATGTCAATGTTCTCCCGTGGGATTCCACGAGGGTTGTGTTGAATACAAGGGTTGACTTCCTGGACTATATCAACGCCTCGTGGGTGCAACTCGGCCCCAACCGTTATATAGCTGCACAGGGTCCCTTGATGAACACCATCCACCACTTCTGGGCCATGTGTTTTCAGCAAGCACAGGTGCAGCAAACACCAGAGATCCTCATCGCCATGGTGACTCCGTTGCATGAACGTGGTATAGAGAAATGTGCCAAATACTGGCCCTCCAAAGATGATAAGGTGTGGGATCTTTCATCTTTGGTCTCTGCAGACGGACTTTTCAATGAAATGAAATTATCATGGTTGGGAGAGGAACTCCTTGGTGAAACACTCCTCACTCGAATCGCAATCGAGTGTAACGGCACCCAAAAGCAGATTCTCCACTACCATTATAAAGGCTGGGTAGACACGCAGAAACCTTCTTCCTCCGAACCGCTATTTGCCCTTAGTACACATATCTCGAACGCTAAGCAACGATCTTCCAAGTTGGTTCCCATAGTTCACTGTTCTGCTGGGGTTGGTAGAACTGGCACATTCATTGCCATTGACCATTTCTTGACGAGTGATGTTCTTCGTACTGGTTCGGAGGATCCTGTCCAATCAACAGTGTCCACCATGAGAGACCAAAGAATTATGATGGTTCAAACTGTGAGCCAGTACATGTTCTTGTATGACGTTGCGAAGGACTTGGCTAAGGTATGAAGTTTCCCTTCCTATCCTATTCCAACAAGTGCTCACAAGTATTGACATGGGTTTGGTTAGTCCGCACCGGTCTTTTCCCAGAAATCGTTATTTCAAATCCGTTGGTACAAAGTAACATTCTTCGGCGCTTATTGGTGACGGCCATCAGCACCAAATGGAATTACCGATATCAAAAAAATAAGTCATCTATTCATTCAGAACTCTGCAACTGAATACCGGTACTGCGTAGCAATACTCATGTTTCATTTTTGCGACCCCTTGCACGCGTCTTGAGACATGTCAGTGCGCTGTGCGCACGCACACTGGATTCCTCCTGAAGTCACTTCGAACTTGAGGTTATATTTACGTTTTCTCCTTCTTCCCGCCTCCACTACTGTGTTAGATCATGCAACTTTGGAACGAGCAGAAGACCTCTCTCAGCAGAGTCGCTTTAGACGTGGACAAGAAAGGCAGAATTTTGGTTGCCGCCAATCGACCCTTGGCCACATACACAGCTCCAGATCAGAGAATGACACCTATTCTCGCAAGGGCTCAACAGCCGAGACTGAATGACCCCTTTGCATTGCATCTCGAACTGATCGAGCTAAAGGAGAAAAGGGCTCAGTTGCACGAAGCCAACCACATCACCGAATTCGTCAAACTTTCTAAGCGGGAGGTCAGTGCAGTGATTGGATCCGACGCTCAGAAAATTAACTACATCTGCAAGTTGACCCGGTGTCGGATTGTCGTGATGCCGGTGTCGTTCGAATCCATTAACATTCGCACCAAGGGGGTGGATCTGCTCCAAACTCTCGCATTAACGGGAAAAGTGCAGGAGGTGGCGCAGGCGAAGTTAATGCTCCGAAATGCACTTTTAGAGCTCAAGGGAAAGTAGGCGGGACATTGAAGTACATGTGCTGCTCCATGGGCTATTCAAAGCTCAATCCAGATCGTGTTCCAAAGCGATGGCTGCGAAATCGTTCCGGTGCAGGCTCCACAGCATTCTTGGGCTTAATGTGGTGGTCATCAAGCGGCGCCTAGAATGAGATTGTTAGGGGGAGTTTGGGCGTCAGAACGAAAAAAATTGTAGCTGCTCTCTCAGTGATAGTGTTGCAGTCCATTTCGAAACTCCTCCTCAAGGCGACCCTATTTAAGAGCTGGAAGGCGTCCGGGTAAGTCCAGTGGGTATTTTTGAGCATGCGCATATCGAGTGTACGGATGTATCACTAGGCCTTCGTGCTGCATCTCCAGGTCTTCTCAAAAAAAATTTGTGCAAAAAAAAAATTGTGCGAAAAAAAATTTTCATTTAAAGCCCCAATATTCCCTCCTCCATATTCTTTCTACTTTTTCCCTTTAAAGTAAAATTTTATAACAATGGCTGACGGTGTTTTCCAGGGTGCTATCGGTATCGATTTGGGTACTACTTACTCGTGTGTCGCTACATACGATTCTGCAGTTGAAATTATTGCCAACGAACAGGGTAACAGAGTCACCCCATCCTTCGTTGCTTTCAACTCCGAGGAGAGATTGATTGGTGATGCCGCCAAGAATCAGGCTGCTTTGAACCCAAAGAACACCGTGTTCGATGCCAAGCGTTTGATCGGTCGTGGTTTCGATGATGAGTCCGTTCAAAAGGACATCAAGACCTGGCCCTTCAAGGTGGTCAACTCTGGCGGTAACCCTGTCATTGAAGTTGAGTACTTGGATGAAACCAAGACATTTTCCCCCCAAGAGATCTCTTCTATGGTTTTGACCAAGATGAAGGAGATCGCTGAGGCCAAGATCGGCAAGAAGGTTGAGAAGGCCGTTGTTACTGTGCCAGCCTACTTTAACGACGCTCAACGTCAAGCAACCAAGGATGCAGGTGCTATTGCAGGTTTGAACGTGTTGAGAATCATCAACGAGCCAACTGCCGCTGCCATTGCATACGGTTTGGGTGCCGGTAAGTCTGAGAAGGAGAGACACGTCTTGATTTTCGACTTGGGTGGAGGTACTTTCGATGTTTCCTTGTTGAACATCACTGGTGGTGTTTTCACTGTCAAGGCCACTGCTGGTGACACTCACTTGGGTGGACAAGATTTCGACACCAACTTGTTGGACTTCTTCAAGGGCATCTTCCAAAAGAAGACCGGCCATGACATATCCGGCGACGCCAGAGCCTTGAGAAGATTGAGAACTGCTTGTGAGCGTGCTAAGAGAACCTTGTCTTCTGTTACCCAGACCACCGTTGAGGTGGACTCCTTGTTCGAGGGTGAGGACTTCTCTGAGAACATCACCAGAGCCAGATTCGAGGACGTCAACTCCAGTTTGTTCAAGTCTACCTTGGAACCAGTTGAGCAAGTCTTGAAGGACGCCAAGATCTCTAAGTCTGGTGTTGATGAGGTTGTCTTGGTTGGTGGATCGACCAGAATTCCAAAGGTTCAGAAGTTGTTGTCTGACTTCTTTGACGGTAAGCAATTGGAGAAGTCCATCAACCCAGATGAGGCTGTCGCCTACGGTGCCGCTGTTCAAGGTGCTATCTTGACCGGTCAATCTACCTCTGAGGACACCAAGGACTTGTTGTTGTTGGATGTCATCCCATTGTCTTTGGGTGTTGCCATGCAAGGTAATGTTTTTGCACCAGTTGTGCCAAGAAACACCACTGTGCCAACTATCAAGAGAAGAACTTTCACTACCGTGGCTGACCATCAAACCACCGTGCAGTTCCCAGTTTACCAGGGTGAGCGTGTCAACTGTTCCGAGAACACCTTGTTGGGAGAGTTCGACTTGAAGAACATCCCACCTATGCCTGCTGGAGAGCCAGTATTGGAGTCTATCTTCGAGGTCGATGCCAACGGTATCTTGAAGGTCACTGCCCTCGAAAAGTCTACCGGTAGATCCGCCAACATCACCATCTCCAACTCCATTGGTAGATTGTCTTCCGAGGAGATCGAAAAGATGATTTCTGACGCCGAGAAGTTCAAGAACTCCGACGATGCCTTCGCCAAGAGACACGAGCAAAAACAAAAGTTGGAGGCTTACGTTGCTTCCGTCGAGTCCACAGTCACTGACCCAGTCTTGTCTGCTAAGTTGAAGAGATCTGCTAAGGACAAGATCGAGGCTGCTTTGTCTGATGCCATGCAAACCTTGGAGATTGAAGAGTCCTCCGGTGATGACTACAGAAGGGCCGAGTTGGCTTTGAAGAGAGCCGTCACTAAAGGTATGGCCACCCGTTAAGCATATTAAAGAGCTAAATGAATAATTCGTGTATAAAAGGTCATTTTCAATTAAATCACTATTATTAAGGGCGGGCCGTATCATTTTTGTCTGTAAGAAACGATACTCGCTATGCGCAAGAAAGCAGTTCTGATGAGATGTCCTTACGTTATTGACGACGCATTAGTTAATTGGCCATTTTCCAAGTCTCGTTGTCAGGGATCAGTCACGGCTATTTCCATGACCTACTCCAATATGTAGTTACCCAACTTGTCCATTTTAAGGTTCTTGTCGCCCGCCGACAAGGCCTCGATGATCCTCTCGTTTTCTTCGGCGTCTTCGTTGTCATCGAATTCCTCGAGGTCTTCAAAATCTTCATCGTATTCCAGAGACTGCAGTTCGTCCGATTCACTGAATTCCTCTTCGTTCTCTTCGTCCTGCAAGTTCACTTTCCGCATTCCCTCCACTGCAGCCTCCAAGTCCCTGTCTGACTGGTTTTTCTTTTTGGAGTAGCCCGAGGCCTTAACCTCAATATCCAAATCGGAGATCCTCTGGACATCGCGGTCGAAGTTGGGGAACGCATGTCGGTAGCCCTCGCCGAAGCCGTCAGTGTCGAGCATGGACGAGTCGTCGCGCGGCTTGTAGCCAAATTTGCGATCGAAAAAGGACCGGATGCTCTCCACGTCCCTGTCAAAGAAAAACTTGGCGTCCGGGTGCGCGGTGGAAATACACTGGGGAAAGTCAATCACAACGAAGTCATGCAAGTGGTTCACCGCGTCTTGCTCGTCGCGGATGAGGATGTTGAACTCGTTGAAATCGCAGTGGATGAGCCCGTGGTTGGCCAACTTGACAATGAAGGCCATCAATTCCGCGTACAAGCGCTTGTAGTGACTATACTTGCGCATGCTTTTCATGGTGTAGCCCTTGATCCACTCCATCATCACACAGTGCCGCAGGTAGTCGTATGGAGTGGGCACAATAAAGCCGTTCTTGTGGAGCACCACCAAGAACTGGTACTCCTTCTCGGCAGCCAAGCGGCTCAAGTACATCCAATTAGACGTCTGCCGATTCTTTAGGTAGTCCCTGTTGTTCTTGACGGTCTTGAAGGACGTGCGCCCCAAGCGGTGAATCTTCAACACCTTCTGGACGCCGGCAGGGTCACTGACGGAGTAGATGTCAGACTCCTTGCCCACGCCGATCTTGGTGCCCACAGAGTAGAGCGAGTTGCGGTTCAACATCAGCTTGAGCGCAAGGTAGTCGTAGCCCTGGTATGTGATGCGAAACCCGTCGTACTTGGCGTTTCTGAGCCGGGCTACCAACTTTAGCTTGGCCAAGTCACCGATGGCCCGGTTTGTTCCCGACGGCGACTTGAGCCCGCCGATGGAATGAATCATTTGCGTGGGCACGAGCTCGTGGTTACGAGACCCTAACTCGATGGCCTGAAGGATGCGGAAGTCGTCTGCGGTCAAATACCGCATGTGCGAGGTTTCTAGCTTCATTATGGGTGGGGATGCTGCTTATATAGCTCGTTTGGGTATTGCTGAGCGGGGTGCCTGATGAAAGGAGGCAAATGGGTGTCTAGAATCCGTGCCTACTTGGGCGTATCACCGAGAGTGCTGAGATGAGTAGTCCTTTCGCACTGCTCACTCACTCCCTCTTCACGCACTCCTCTCACACTCTTTCTCATGTTTTCAAAGAAAAAATACACCCGCAAGGCCTCTAATCGAAAACCCTTTCGGAAAAAGGTGCTGCGCCGCCGAGTTATTCTTCGCCCTCCCTCTGAGGCGCGTGCACCGCAAGAGCCTTCGTTTGATGCCGTAGGTCCAACCCTCTATTCATGGATGTACTGTGGCATGCCGGAAAATAGACAAAAGAGCACCCCAGCATACCCAAACCCAAGTATAAATACACAGCACGGGTCTACAAACGAGGGGTCTACAAGAATAGAAAGCACCGACGCGGGTTCTATACATAAAGCCCTTGCTGACGGTCAAGGTCCCAAGCTGACTCGACGGGGCTGCGGCCCGTGCTCTCTTGGGCAGAGAGCAGCGCAGGTAGTGGCGCGAAATGCCCACAGCCTCAGCTCATCGCTCATGGGCGAGGCTCCGTGGACTTGCTGGAGAATGGTGTGGCAAAATATCTTACACCACGGCAGTGACCTGCCCCATTTGTTCCGCATATTTTACCAGAGCTTTGGTCTGCAGAGCGACTTCATGTGCCACTACCGCAAGTTGGAGCCCCTCGCTCGCACCCATGGCTCGGCTCGGCTCACCAAGAACGCCGCGCTCAATGCATGCCTTGCGCCCACCCTCCGACACCACCGCTTGGAGAATGTGTTTTCGAACGTGTCTGTGGCGGACTTTGCCTCGTTTGTGCTGGTGCTCGCCGAGGCCGCCGTGGTAGTGGACTGCTCGGGGGTGCGGGCGTTCACGCCCACCCAACTCGTGACTCTCTGCGGCACCCCAAATTTGGAGGCTTTGGATCTCTCCAATACTGACATCGATGACCAGTTCCTATACACCTTACGTGCGTCCATGGTGCTGAAGAAGTCGCGCCTTCAGATCCTCAGAATCTGCGGTTGCGCCAATGTAACCGAGTCGGGTCTTCGTGTATTATTGGCAGAGCCGGGTGCTCCTAGTTTGGCGTACTTAGAGTCTGATATTCACATCCGCAAGGTCGGCTTTGCTCACGGGCTTCTGGCCCTAACAGAAGCACATAGATGTGCTATTCCTGGCACGAAATGGCGCGTGGTGCCAAAGTCCGACCTGGCCATTGGCTTGGTGCATAAGTTTCACTTGGCCAATAAGCTACTTTGTCTTCTGAGAAACATCCCCGAATTGCTGGCCCCATCGTTGATCTGGGACTTCAAGTTCCTCCCAAAACTGGTGGAGGGAGAACACGTCACCGAAGAGCTTGCGTTCGAAGCGTGGAACCTGAGGTTGTCCATTGCCGCAACTTCTCCTGCTCATGTACCGGCTATGTACGTAAAAGACTGCAGCCATGTTGCTCCCGCAGAAGAGCCCAAAGCGGCTCCGGAATCACCTCCGGAGCTTCTGGTCTTCAGTCGTGCTGGCCACAGCTTACTGTTGGAAAAACCGAAACACCTGCAGGTCAGAAAACCCCGCACCGTCAAAACCGACGCCATGTCCTTCTTTTTAGGATCGTAAGCCACTATTAACGAGAAATTCCTACTGCGCCCGTTTTAAAAGCCGCAACAAATCAGCGCCATTGCCCTGAACGACGTGAGGATGCGACTGGGTAGGTAAAGGTACCTGCTTGGGTGTTCCGTATGTCTCGCCATAGTCCGCCTTTGCGGATTGGGGCGGCTTACCACCATTCAAATATTGATGAAATCCCGCACCAGCACTATTAATTTTACCATTGCTAATAGCATGGTGCACGGGCTCTTGTGATTCTGGCTCTGCCTCATCTTCGGACCCCAGATCGAATTTGGGTTTGATGCTATCATAAACTTGATTTCCAACAATGCTTGATTCTTCGAGATCTTCAAAATTCTCAAAGTTCTCGAATTCATCTGAAGTCTCAGGCGTTTTTCCAGTGTTTGGTGCTTCATCGTACGACAGAGGAGCTGCCTGTACGCTTGGACCCAGATTGATAAGTTGCAAGATTTGGTTTCCAGCACTCAAATCTGCTGGGTTGTGCTGTGTTGCGTTAGCGGGAACTTGCAGGCCTAAGGTGGAGGGCACCTGATGGTCTTTTTTGGCGAGCTTTATAGAATTAGGCCTGTTAAGTATGCTCAATAATTCACCAGATGCCCTGTTGTCTTTGGAATGCGGATTGTCAATAGGACTCAATAAATTGCTGGAGAAGGGATTGATATTATAATATGCATTGCTGTCTTGCAGTTTTCTGGATTCAGATGAGGCTGAAGGTGCTGAACTGTGCGATGAAACTGTTCTTTTGTTGGATTGGGGTCTGTGATCAGGGGTTTCATTTTCAGATTTTTTCCCTTTCAAGATGCCCAAAAGTTCTGAGGCATTAGATGAAGACTTCCTGGCTGGTTGCGTTTCTGCAGCCTCCTTCGCTTGGGGCTTTTTACCCAAAATACTCAAGAGCGTGCCAGATGCGTCATTGTTTGAGTTATCACGCTTTAACAAAGTGATCTTTTTGGATGGAGTGTCTGGTCTGAGAACTGATTCGTTTGTGTCTTTCCGAGGAGCGTCTAAGTTTTCTACCCTATTTCGGGGTAGAGGGGCAGGTTTCTCCTTTTGTGACCGGGGACCATTCAAAATGGACAAGAAATCTTTGGAATTCAGCAGTACCGGCGCACTATTGGGTGCTGCTGACTGCGTGGGAGGTCTGATTTGCGCTGACCCGCTAGTATCGGGGCGAGGAGGTCGTACACTCATGTAGGGCGGAAAGAAATCGGAGGGAGGCATGATGTGTACCTCACCCGGATTATGGTTAAGTGTGGGGAAAAATTGGGGCATTTGTCCCATACCCCCATAAACTTCATGCAAGTGACTTGGAAGCGACATGTGGACGAATTGTTGCTGAAGGTTTTGTAAGGGCTCTTGAGCACCAGTTTGTTTGACGTCAACTTGAGGTTTCGCGCCCTGTAATATGTCAAGGAGTTCTCTACCAGCATCCATGTTCACGTCAGAGGAAATGCCCATGAATTTCTTCAATCTAACCTCTGCCTGCTGAATACGCTCCTTCTCACTCACCAAGCCCTTGTTCTTGTCAATCCATCTGGTAAGAGGCTTGAGCATGGCGCTGACCACAAAGAATTTTTGGGAAGTGTTTTTGGCAGCCCTCTGGAGGCTCTTGATGTCAAACCACGTAATCTCCGCAATCTCATTTCTCACTAAAGGCTCGAACTTGGTATCCTCTGGAACTTCTTTGGCCAAAAAGATCTTGAAGTTTTTCCCACAAATAGTTCTTTCAAGTACGTCTGTCTCGTTGACGTAGTTTCTGCAATCGAACCCTGTCTCCTCGCGTACCTCTCTAATGGCACAATCTAGGTCCGACTCGTCTTTGGAAATCTTTCCTCTGGGGAAAGACCAAGACTTCGACTCGTAGCCACGAACCAATACGATCTTCGTTAATTCACTGTTCAACATAGCGACGCCTCGAACGGGAATAGTAGACTTGTATGCCCCAAAGCGAGCCAAGGAATCTTTGTGGTCGCCCCATTTCCAAAGCAACGGACATTTGTTCAAGATTTTTGGGGCAAAAGACTTCATCTTCATGCTGGGTAAGTTCTGGTTAAGCGCCCGGACAAAGTCCGTGTAAAACCATTGAGCCTCCTCGACCTGAAAAAATACTCTCTCTATGGAAGACAAGTCTTCGTCGGGAACATTGATGACGAAACGCACGAGCAAGTCCTCTAGGACATGGTCAATGGGCTGATTGAAAAGCCCATCATTTAATAATATGCTCATGGTGCGTGTGTGCTTGGTACAATATGGCGATAGGGATGTATCGAGGATGTGTGGATAAACACCGAGAGGTAGGAAAAAAGTCCTTTTTTCACCGGCGTACTGCATACACCCGCAGAGTCACTTGGAATGCCCGTCATGGTTACAGTGGCCTTGGCAGCCACTTTGAGGATCTCCGTGAGTGATATTCCAATCAGCTGGAATTAATTCATTCAACTGCTGGATTTTTTTTCTACAGATACCCCTAGACTCTCGGTTTGAAGTGCCTTTGTATTATTTCACACCTAATACTCATTTACAGAAAAACATAGAGGCTTCATGGAATTCTAGGGTAATTATATTGCTTCTATTGGAAAAATTATAGGCTGTCCCGGAGGGCTGGTGGACCGAGAGGTGTCGGACCATGTATGATATTCGGCCTTGGCCCGAGTACTGATGCCTAAAAATTACCAGCAAATACAGAGTGGACTAGCCGCGGTACCAAGCAATCAGTTTATGACAAGCCTCAATTGTCTAAGCCTTGTAAATGCAATTGAGGGATCTAGAATCTTTTGGTGGTACATACCAGTGTCAGCCTGCACATAGTTATGGCTTTCCCATCAACAGACTCCGCACCACCAGGCAGGTGCAACGTATAATCCCACATGCTGACCCGGTGCTTCAGTAGCTATGCAGCGACTTTGAAGCGCAGCGTGCCCAGATTTGTAAATACCTTGAAAGAGGCGTCCAATCCTGCACTCGAGCACCTGGAGGTGGTGTCTAGGCCCTTTGGCTTTGACTCCCCCATCACGGTCGCTGACACCTTCAGCGTCTCTGAATTATTTGGGAACAGCGCCGCCGAGAAAAGACAAAGGCAACTCGACCATGACATCAAGCATTCGCCCTTTTACGACTCCAAGTCTTTCTCTAATACCCAAGGTAAGATCTTCACTCCGCCGGTATCGTACTTCAAGCGAGACAAGTCCAAGTTCTTTCCCAATATCGTGGGCGAAAACTTGCAGGGAAACACCGTCGCATTGCGAGATGTCATACTTGGAAAGGTTTCAATTGTGAGAATCTTCTCGACCATCTCGGGCGAGAGATGCACCAATACGTATATGGAGGACTACTTGACCGAGAATGGATATGCACAGCTTCAAGAGAAATACAAAAACGCCCAGCTCGTTGACTACAATATCCCACAGTCTTGGATCAAGGGGCTCTTTGTGAAAATGGCCAAGTCCAATTTGCGGAAAATCGTGCCCAGTGCTCGCCACGACAAGTACTTCATTCTACCCAACACCTTGTTCGGCGTAGACGTCCGAAAAGTCCTCAAATGCGACAACAATTGCTCCGGATACATCTATGTTTTGGATGATGATGGCAGGATCCGATGGGCAACTTCAGGGTACGCGAACGAGTCGGAAAAGGCGATTCTTTGGCGAGCTGTAGAGGGGATCAACAGGGAAATTAATTCAAAGACATCCCCGGAGCCACATGATTGACGCGTTTCTAGTACCAGCGAGACTCACTACGAACAGACCCAGGACGAGTAGAACCTGGGCGGCTAGAGCCCAATACTTACTATAACTTACACATTTGCACTCACCCAAAATGGATGCTCTCTCCAGGAGCCGCAAATAGAGACCTTTGGCGTCGGCTGGTGTCATGGTGCGAAAGCACCATTCGGAGCATCGGTCTGAACTGGGATATTTTGGCCGAATGATGAAGTTTTGCCCGAAACCACTGGCCCAGCATGCGATTCTTTACCACCGAATTTACGATTATACTCACGGGCAGGGTGTTCATAACAAACAGCTCCACGCAAGCACGACACGTGATACGAGTAGGGCTGCAGCCCTAGTGCATGTGCAGGAGCGCGTAGACCGGGTACGAAAATTTTCAACCATCGCGGCCCTTTCCTACTCTTCAACAACGTCAATAACAACCATGTCTGCCCCTATCAACAAGGAGAAGGTCCAAGAGCAAGCTCAGGAGTTCCACAAGATCAGAATCACCTTGACCTCTACCAAGGTCAAGCAATTGGAGAAGGTCTGTGCTAACATCATCAGCAGTGCTGTTGACAATGACATCGTCAAGAAGGGACCAGTGAGATTGCCAACCAAGGTGTTGAAGATCACCTCCAGAAAGACTCCTAATGGTGAGGGTTCCAAGACCTGGGACTGCTACGAGATGAGAATCCACAAGAGAGTCATTGACTTGCAGGCCCCAGCTCAGATCGTCAAGAAAATCACCCAGATCACCATCGAGCCTGGTGTGGATGTTGAGGTCACCATTGCTGCCTAAACGTGTTGATGGTGCTTGTTGAAGTACACTGAAAAGTCACATATCGAAGTTGTGTTAATGAATAAGTAGTTGTGAGAATTTGTATCCAAGTGCTCTAGGCGTGCCGTGCACCCAACGGTGCACTGACGTTGTGGGTTAGCTATCAGGATTTGGTACAATTGTCGATGAATTTCTGGTGTATCGTTCGTATGTTTTATAATATATTGGCGCACTCATGAGTGTAGAGTTCTAATATGGCTGAGAAGTCAAATGATCCGATTGATGGGACCGATAGCTTTGGTGATCTGTTAAGACCATCACGAACTATTCACCCAGAATAGTCACCCCAAAATTGCAACCCGAAAAATAACGCCTCTATTACCATTTTTGCCATACTCTAAACAGCCCATCATATGCATTATGTCGAACTAACCGTGCGGGAGTGTGACTATGATTAAAAGTGCTCGTAACCGCAGGCTCTAAGTGGACTCGCACTGTCAGGCATATAGCATGATCCTTAACGAACAGTCCCCGCTATTGCTAGTGCCACTCACCCACCCACCAACAACAGCAAACTTCTAGATTGGCATGATCTTCTTTACCCCCAAACCCAAGCTAAAATACTTGGCTTATAGCCCGCTCCAAGCATCAAAAAAACTCTTGTCGAGCCGCGCCTTGGGTGGCCAGCCCTCCAAGCTATTCAACAAGAGGTATGTGGCTATCGTCTCCGGCATCGTCCTTGTGAGTTCCTACGTGTCGTTGGCTCCATCCAAGCACTACAATTTGGACAGCGTACCTTCTTCGTTGGGGGGAGCTGGTAACCTGAGATTTCTCAAGTCGACAGATGCTGTCAATGACAAGCGGTACTTCTCTGCCACCACAAGCTCGATTCTCCACAACAGTTTGGGCGCTCAGCAACACAAGGAGGGAATCTTCCTATTAAACGAAGATCAGGTAAGTTCCAAACTTAGGCAATTTGAAGAGTCCTACCATGTCAATAGAGGTAAGGGTGTCACAAGGTACGATATATGTCAGCTCCCCTCAAACTCGCCCATTGAAGATGACCGCGCAGAGGAAATAATTCAGGTTCCCATTTTGCAGGATAACAACATAAAGGCCTCCACAGATTGGATGTTCTTTGGTGTATTTGACGGCCATGGCGGATGGACGACGTCTTCCAAATTACGCGACCAGTTGATTCTGTATATTATACACGAGTTCGGCACTATATTCAAGCCGGCTGCAAAAGAGGAAAACTTGCGTTATGTTCCCAACAGTGCCACCATAGACCAGGCAATCAAAAACGGCTTTCTAAAGCTAGACCACGAGATCGTCAACAAGAATATCGAAAGTCTTTTGAATGACAACAACAAGGCCAAAGCTGCGGAATTATTGATGCCTGCACTCTCGGGATCTTGTGCTCTTCTTTCCTTTTACGACACAAACTCCAAGATCTTGAAGGTTGCTGTGACTGGTGATTCCAGGGCTTTGCTAGGCTCCTTCAAAGATAACAAATGGGCAGTCAGGCAATTGAGCATAGATCAAACTGGCTCAAACCCTACCGAAGTCGCTCGTATTATTTCCGAACACCCCGATGAGCCCACCGTCATAAAAAACGGACGAGTTTTGGGAACTTTGGAGCCGTCCAGGGCCTTTGGTGATTGTCGTTACAAACTTCCTGCCCGCATCCAGGAGAGAATTTACAACCAGTTCTTTGGGAGAAGACTTCCAAATAACCTTACGTCGCCGCCGTATGTTACGGCGGAGCCAGTGATTACTACCACCAAGATCAGTCCGGAAAATAACGACTTCTTGGTCATGGCATCGGACGGGTTATACGAAATGCTTTCAAATGAAGAGATAATCGGGCTTGTGGTAAAATGGATGGAGAAAGAAAAAATGGTCAAGCCAACCAAATCTTTGTGGAATGTTTTCGGATCCAACGATAAAGGTTTACCAGAAGTTGAAGATATTACTTCGGATAAGACTAGCAAGCAGCCATTTCGCAGGAATCGGCACTCATCGCAGAACGGCTTTCTTTTGGAAGACAAGAACGTGTCGACCCACTTAATTCGAAACGCATTGTCCAATGGAGGCTCACGTGAGCAGACACTGATGCTCATTTCGATTCCAAACCCGGTATCCCGACGTTACAGAGACGACTTAACGGTAACTGTCGTTTTCTTTGGCAAAGGAATTGGCGAAGACGATAATGGGAAGTTGGAAGTGAACTCTGAGGCTACAGCTGGCGGGCCCAATGCTAGCAAGCCGAAATTATAAGTTTACAAGGTTGCGTTTCGGCTTTAATGGCGATATTTATTCCAAAGTAAGGTAGTGCGCATTCTGCACGTGTAGGGTGTGTGTCTTGTGCTCTCAAATACACACTGCTGTACTCCCCAATATTTAGAATGGCCGTTGAAAACCTAAGCCCAAACGAGATCCTCGACCTAGGTTTTGAACCCGGTCAAGACAGCTTCATTGACGAGCTTTCGCGAGAATTGCTTGAGCCTTCCCCTAAACTCAATTGGGACGTTCTTGACCTTGTGCAATCTGTCCCTAGTATTGACAAGCAAAGGATCTTCCTGCAGCTTCTAGTTCAACCAGGTTTTCTCTCCCGAACGGCCTTTAGATTAAAAAGGGGCGGAATTGAAGGCTCCGTTACCGGATTTCAAGAAGAGCTTCGCTTGTCGGAGGTCGATAATGCCAACGCCACAAACTCCCTTTCCATAACCAGGAGGCTAGGCCCCAAGCAGGACGCTCTCCATGGCAAAGCCAGCTTCATGCCATTTCAGCCTGGAGGTATTTTCAACAAGACTCAAACCAATCAGACGCTCAACACATCTCATGCGGCATCGGAGTTCCAGTTTTTGCGTCGAAATTCCCAAGGCCTTTTTGATATCCCTCAAGGAATGCTGAGAGGATTGAGCGTACAGTCGCAAGGTCAGGAGCCCATGGAAGGCATAGACCCTGATTTAAGCCAGGAGGTTGAGGACGAGGTGCATCAGGAGGCTCAAGTACCACTAGAGGCCATAGGTGACCAAAAATTCCCAGATATTCAGGAGCTTAATGATTACATACCCCCGGATTACAAGGCGATTCAGCAGCAAATGGATGCAGAAGTCGAGGTCAAGCGCAATTGGGCGCATGTGGTTGACCTCAACCATAGGATCGAGAATTTCGAAGAGATCGTGCCCAACATGGCCCGAAAATGGCCCTTTGAATTGGATACTTTTCAAAAAGAAGCTGTTTTCCATTTGGAACAAGGAGACTCCGTCTTTGTTGCTGCGCATACGTCCGCCGGTAAAACTGTGGTTGCAGAGTATGCCATTGCCATGGCCGCCAGAAACATGACCAAAACCATATATACATCGCCCATTAAGGCATTGTCCAATCAAAAATTCAGGGATTTCAAGGAAACGTTCAAGGGAATGGACATCGGCCTTATCACCGGAGATGTTCAGATTAACCCCGATGCCAATTGTTTGATCATGACCACCGAAATCTTGCGGTCCATGTTATATCGTGGTGCTGATCTCATTCGTGATGTTGAATTCGTGATTTTTGATGAAGTCCATTATGTCAACGATATCGACCGAGGAGTGGTTTGGGAGGAGGTCATCATTATGCTTCCAGACCATGTGAAGATTATTCTTTTATCTGCCACAGTGCCAAATACATTCGAGTTCGCCAACTGGGTGGGAAGAACAAAGAGAAAGAATATACACGTGATATCCACTCCTAAAAGACCAGTTCCCTTAGAAATATTCATTTGGGCCAAGAATGATTTGTACAAGGCAATCAATGCCAACGGCGTGTTCAATGAATCTGAGTTTAAAAAGCATCGAGATGTTTTGCAGCCGGATAACAAAAATGTTCCGCCTAAAGCAATCATGGGGAGTGGTTCCAGAAGAGGTCCCGGGGGCACTGCCCGGGGCGGAAATAGGGGTGGGGGACGTGGCGGTGCTGCAG
This sequence comes from Metschnikowia similis, assembly GCA_002370765.1. Classification (NCBI taxonomy): domain Eukaryota; kingdom Fungi; phylum Ascomycota; class Pichiomycetes; order Serinales; family Metschnikowiaceae; genus Metschnikowia; species Metschnikowia similis. Next base: position 119,556 of record NKZP01001064.1, read on the forward strand.
GCAACTCTAGAGCGTCGTTTGTTCGAGATGGCCCGAATAAAAGTACGTGGACAAACTTGGTACAGTATCTTCACTCCAAACAGCTACTCCCAGCGGTCATTTTCGTCTTCTCCAAGAAACGATGCGAGGACTATGTTGATACGATGAGCGGGGTGAACTTCTGTAATGCTAAGGAAAGATCGGAAATCCATATGTTTATTGATCGTGCTGTGGCACGGTTGAAAAAAGAGGATAGGGAATTGCCGCAAATACTCAAGATTAGGGATTTACTTAGCAGAGGTATCGCTGTCCACCACGGAGGCTTGTTGCCCATAGTGAAGGAGTGCATTGAAATTCTCTTTTCCAAGTCCCTTGTGAAGGTTTTGTTTGCCACAGAAACTTTTGCCATGGGTTTGAATTTGCCGACAAGAACAGTTGTGTTTTGCGAATTAAGAAAACACGATGGAAGGGGCTTTAGAAACCTTTTCCCGGGAGAGTTTACTCAAATGGCGGGAAGAGCAGGAAGAAGAGGTCTAGACACCACAGGAACTGTGATAGTCATGTCGTTCAAACAACCACTTCAGCCTGCAGATTTTAAAGAGGTGACTATGGGGAGACCAACCAAGCTTTCATCACAATTTCGATTAACTTACAACATGATCTTGAACTTGTTGAGAATTGAGGCACTTCGTGTGGAGGAGATGATCAAGCACTCTTTCAGTGAGAACACCACGCAAACGCTATTACCTGAGCATAAAAACAAAGTGGAAGAACTCAGCAAAACCTTAAAAGGTCTCACGCTCAAAGAATCCAAGTACATTGATGACTTCCAGAAGTCCTATTCGCTCATTCATGAGTATGAGAAACTCTTTGGCCAGATTTGTACCGATATTCAAGCTCAGGAGAAGTCGAAAAACCAAGTGTTTGGCATAGGTAAACTCATGGTCTTTGAGGACGAAGATGGCGTGGTGAGATGTGGAACAGTTGTCAAGAGTGACTTGGCTCGAAAACAGGTCGTCTTCATGACATTTGACCACGGGAAGGAATATGAAGCTTCCAGCAAGTTGTATGGAATGCCGTATCTCCCCGTCAAAGGCTACCTCAAGCGGGTGATGCCCGAGGTTAAGTACATGGGTCAATTGCGACTCACGAGTGTTCCGTATACCAAAATCCAGTTTGCTTGTGGTTATACGATGCACGTGAACATGAAGAGTGTATTAAAGCAAGACAAGGAAGAGATACAGAAAATCGAGGACTCTTTCAAAATGTTGACGTATTTGTTCCCACGGTTCAGGAAGATCGTGTTGAAGTCATCGCTTCAGTTCTCGTTACTCGAGCAATTAAAGCGAATCGATGAAATCACAGAGGAGTTCCAAGTCTTACATGCCTACGACAAACCTGAGTTTAAGGACTTCTACTCTCAAATTAAGACGCGTGAGACTATCAAGAATGATATAGACTCCTTGAATGAGTTGATGTCTGACGAAAATTTGGAATTATTGCCCGACTACGAGCAGAGGTTGAAGGTGTTGAAGCACTTGGATTTCATCGACAAAAACCAGAACGTCATGCTCAAGGGTCGTGTCGCATGTGAAATCAATTCGGGCTGGGAATTGGTGTTGACGGAGCTTATCTTAGACAACTTTCTAGGAGACTTTGAGCCCGAGGAGATAGTGGCGTTGCTATCCTGTTTCGTGTACGAAGGACGCACCAACGATGAGGAGGATCCGCCAATCACTCCAAGACTTGAAAATGGAAAGATGAAGATTCGGGAAATCACAGAAAAGCTACTCAAGATCTACACACAGTACCAGGTGTCGCTCTCCTCGGAGGAGGAGGAGTTTTTAGAGCGCAAGCGTTTTGCATTGGTGAATGTTGTATATGAATGGGCCAAGGGAATGACCTTCAAGGAAATCATGCAAATCAGCGTGGAGCTGGAGGGCACAATTGTCAGAGTTATCACAAGGTTGGATGAAATCTGTCGACAAGTGAAGAATGCCGCATCCATTGTGGGAGATTCCGTTCTCCACTCCAAGATGTCCGAGGCACAGGAACGTATCAAGAGAGACATCGTTTTCTGTGCATCTTTATACATATAATGATATACTTAGTGAGCTATCTTCAATGCAGTAACTAATCAACATGGAACTTGTTCAGAGTAGATCAGCATGCTGTATCTGAATGAATATGCTTGATCTCAAATGAAGAAATATTGCACCTGATCTAGCACAATTGAACATCATGTTAACAAGAGTCAGCCTAGCTTTTGGAAGCGATAATACGCATTATGCCTGAGCTTGAACTGAGTATCTTCAGTTGCCAGAAGCTCCGAAGCACCTCACGCGAGCCAAACTTCACCACCAAAACACCAATCATGGTATAAAAACTCGCCACAGTGGCCTTGTCCAAGATTGCCTTGCGTACGCTGTCCGGGTTTTCAATGAAGCCTGCTGAGTGAGCTCCGCGGTGCGGCACCACGCACTTATCCAAAGAATTGAGCTTCATAAAGTGCAATGCCAAGGCGGTCGAGTCGGTGAATAGCTCAAGCGAGTTTTCGAGCTCTTCTGCGGACTGCGAGAGGTGATGAAGATCGGCATAGATGGTGCCCAGTATGCAATGGAGCTCGAAGAACCGAGTCCCTAGGCTGCGCACCACATCCTGCTTGATGGTGGTGTTTCCGTACTCCGAGCCAGCGGGTAACGTATGGGTGTCGATGTCCATGTTCGAGAGCCCGCATATTATGCATAGTAGCTCCCGGAACAGGAGTGGGAACGCCAGGCCTAAGAACTCCTGGATGCGGTTGCATCGCGCCTGTAGGAGAGACTCCATGTCTGCATCTAGATTGAGCCTTTCCATGATATTCGAGTACACCGGGTACGAGGGGCCGTCCAAGGAGGCAGTTGTGAATTTGCTGGGCGCCACAAAATTGAGGTGCTTCTTGGTGCTGTTGAGGGCTATGTTTTTGAGGAAGAGGTCTCGATTCAGAACAGTATCCATACATCGCCGAACGGAAGACGGGCGCATCTGCAAGCTCAAGTCGTTTGGGAGATTTAGAGGGCTTGTGACTATAGGCTAGCTCTGTGTGGGTTGCGCGATTATCCCGGGTATGAGTGGCCTTTTATGGCTGGTGTGTCAAGCACTGTATGGCTGGTGTATCAAGCACTGTATCAGATGTGTTAAGTATTGGTGAGACTGGTGTTTGGCGAGTACATGTGAGTGCAAACGTCAAAAGCTGCAGGGACTGCACTGCACAAGGGTGATTGTAAAAGAGCCCAATGTAGTGGGTTACCAAATCAGAATCACCTGTCGTTTCCTGGATGAGTAACGGCAGCCAAAGAGGCCTGGGCAAAGAAGTGGATGTTGTTTGCCTGCATACAGGCGGCCGGCTCATCTCTCTCTACCACAGCTTAATCCGAGCACCTGTAAGCGCGTCGTTTCATGTCTTCTAAACCAAAAAAAAAAGTTACTGGCGGCTCTACGCCTGCGGCTCCGGCTGCAGAGAAGAAAGTCAAGTTGCCTAAGCAATATATTGCGCGGCCGGCGACGCCCGGCCTGGCCACGGTGTTGATCCATCCCGAGGTGGCCCTGGCCATGGACCTCAACCCAGGCCAATTTGTTGTGGTCAACAAGGAAGGCGCCGCGGGGGTTCTTGCCACATTGAAGTGTTTCGACAATCAACAAGACACAAATGTGGTGCAAGTGCCTCGGGAATTAAGGCTCCTTTCGGGAATCCTCTTGGGTGACAGGCTCCAGTTCGCCGCGTACCAGAGACAACCTTTGTTCGCCCAAAAGGTCCGCGTTTATGTTGAGGGCGCTGTGGACGAAACCGATATCAAACTGGCCTTGGTTTCGATGGGTGTTGTCAGTCCGGGCTTAATCGTCACATGCAGAGACCAGCAGGTTCGAGTTGTGGATGTCTTGCAAAGGCAGAACACGGCTAATTCTGTAGGTTCCATTGCTGATCAAATGGCCAGCCTCTCCTTATCATCGGGAACAGATGACACTTTTGTGTCGCCGCCGTTTCTCTGCATTGGCACTACGGAGGTGGAGATTTGCTCAAATGACCTAAACTTGGCTCAGTACCCGAAGTTGCCTCGTCACTTTGCATTCGATCAGGTGGGTGGACTCAGTAAGTCCATTGCTCTCCTCCGATCCACTGTGCAGTTACCGTTGCATCATGCAAACCTCTTTTCGGACTTTGGCATCTCTCCGCCAAGAGGTATACTTCTCCACGGGCCTCCAGGGACGGGTAAAACCATGTTGCTTCGGTGCGTGGCACACGAGTCTGATGCGCACGTGCTTATGGTCAACGGCCCGCTGATTGTGTCCAAGTATTTGGGAGAGACCGAGAATGCTCTTCGTGACATGTTTACTGAGGCAATCAAGTACCAGCCTGCAATCATCTGTATGGACGAAATCGACTCCTTGGCGCCCCGCAGAGGCCTGGACGACGCCGGCGAGACTGAGTCGCGTGTTGTGGCTACGCTCTTGACCATGATGGACGGCATGGGCGACTCTGGGCGAGTCGTTGTTGTCGGTGCCACGAACAGACCTAACTCCATTGACCCTGCACTTCGGCGCCCCGGGCGGTTTGACCAAGAAGTGGAGATTGGCATTCCAGATGTCGAGGCTCGGTCCCAAATTCTCCAGAAGCAGCTCTCCAAAATGAATCCGGAAAGATGCAGTGTCCTGCAAGAAGAGATTGTAAGCATTGCGCTGAAGACCCATGGGTATGTTGGGGCAGACCTATCCGCGTTATGCAGGGAGGCAGTCATGAAAGCAATCTCCAGAGGCTTAGGATCTGGCCCGGCTTTGATCTCCAGCCTCCAAAACCTACTGAATCTTTCCACGAAGGTTCAAGCTTGCGACCTAGATGCAGCTCTTGTGGAGGTCCGGCCGTCTGCCATGCGGGAGATTTTCTTGGAGATGCCAAAGGTCACATGGAGCGATATCCTGGGCCAAGAAGATTTGAAGCAGAAACTTACTGAAGTTGTTCAGCTACCCTTGGAGGCAGCGGACACCTTTACGCGTCTTGGCATCTCGTCGCCCAAGGGCGTGCTCCTATATGGACCTCCAGGATGTTCCAAAACACTCACCGCCAAGGCCCTCGCTCATGAGTCGGGCCTTAATTTTTTGGCAGTGAAGGGGCCGGAGATCTTGAACAAGTTCGTGGGAGAAAGTGAGCGGACTGTGCGAGAAATCTTCCGCAAGGCTCGAGCGGCTGCGCCATCAATCATATTTTTTGATGAAATCGATGCCTTAGCATCCTCGAGGGACGAGGTTCAGACTCTGGCCTCGCAGAATGTTCTTACGTCGTTGCTCAATGAAATTGATGGCGTGGAGGAATTGAATGGTGTCATTGTTGTTGCGGCTACTAATAGGCCAACAGAAATTGATGCAGCACTCCTTCGTCCTGGGCGCTTGGACAGACACATATACGTTGCTCCTCCTGATTCCGCGGCCCGGTTGAATCTCATAGAGAACAGATGCAAGAAATTTCATGTGGAATCGAGCGATACTTTATTCGCTCGCCTTGCTGATGCCACTGACGGATGTTCTGGTGCAGAGGTGGCTCTTTTATGCCAGGAAGCTGGGCTTGCGGCAATCATGGAGGACAAGGATGCCACTAGTGTGAAGGAGCACCACTTTGAACATGCATTAATGAACATTTCAAAGGGAATCACACCGGAAATGCTTGAATACTACCGGGCGTTTGCCGGTCGTAGTGGCTTAGAATTATAGAAGCGACCATAAATATAGATCGTATGAGCGAGATTGATGAATTATTGATCGGTGAGTACAGATCGGTGTATACGTGAGATTGGCGTATAAGTAAGATGGGTGAATAAGTGAGATTGGCGTAAAAGTCAAATTGATGCATATATGAAATTGGCGAATAAGTGGAATTAGTGAAGACAACTCACGTCTGCTTGCATCCTTCTTCCAAATCCTTCTCAAAATTCTCGGGGAGATCCTTTGAGTTGAAATCCAAGCCGGCATCCTTTCCACCCAAGCCACCAAATCCAGGAAAGTCCGAATCATCACCTACCAACTCCGTGGGTGGATTTCCCAATTCTTGTAATGATTCTAGCAAACCGTTGACATTCTCCCTGTGCTGCACGTTGTCATTGTCATAGCCTGGGCCCTCGAATACGGCCAAGATGTCCTTTGTGATATCGTATTGTTTGGAGTACCTGTCGTATTCGTCCGCAGAAAGCTTCTCTTTCGAATCCTTCAAGAAATCAGGGAACTTCGAATTAAGGTCTTTAATAGGCTCGTAGAGCACCTCTTTCAGGGACAATTGCTCCAACATGTCGGTCAAGAGCTTGGTCATGTCGAAGTCACCATCGCCCTCAGCTCCGCCTAGGCCTGCCAACAACAGTGAGATCATGTCCTCCGGATTCCCACTCAAAGTGTCGTTTTTCAATTGCTCATCCACTGTCTCGCCCGACTTCTTCAACCGCTCCATAGTCTCCTTCATGACATTGTCGAAGTTTTGCGGCAGCAGAGCTTTTGCGGCTTCGTCCTGGTGGGTTTGCTCGAACTGCTTGACCAAAGATTCAAACTGCTTCTTTGCATCGGGGTCCTCGATCTTGAGGTCCTTGACCAACTCGTCGATATTGTGTTTGAGCTCGCCGCTGGGTGGGATTTTGCCGGTATCAGTCGTGTCAGCGGCAGCGCCAGGCGGCTGGCTCAAGACTTGCTCATCGAATTCATCCAATAGCTCATCCAAGTCATCATCCTCTGGAGCAGACACCTGATTCTTCTTCTCTGGCTCTGACATTTGTTTTGTTGTTGTGGGGAAGATACGATGGCTGGAGGGCGGTGAAGTTGACGCAGAAACCCACCTGCAGTGCGACGTCAAAGTGCGTAGGAACCGTGGTCCATCCTCCCCCGCGCTGGTACTCGGTATAGTCCCAGCGTCAGCCATGGCCATCGAGTCACGTGGCATCGGATGAACCTGGGGTCTTTCGCGGCTCTAGCCTGACTCGTGCAACTGTCAATGCATATGATAAACGAAAGCCTGAATCGCCACTACTCTCCCGCTTCATCCATATCCTTCTTCTAGTTTTTCAGCCCCCATGATCCAAATTCCACTCTAGCAGACATGTGCATTGCCATGTATACATTGGATGTTTCTGTAGCATGGACACTATTGGAAACTTGGTAGCGTTGACATATGTTCATTTATAATCTAAGCAATGCAGATGCCGCATATGCTTTGAAACGCAGGGGAACACAAGCTAGAGGACTTACGCCGCCAGTTGGCTTCGACTCTGGGTGACACTTTGCTTCGGGGAGCACTAAGCTATGGCGCCAGTCTGGGAAGATTACAGGGCATTGAAATCAAAAATTTTCTTGCATCGTAAAAAGCGAGTTCCAGCGTTCGTCACTTGGAAGGGTAAAACGACTATTCATGGTTTTGACCCTAACCACAATGTGCCTGGTACGATGTCAGATGTTAAAACAAGCCCACGCCGCACAAGGCTGCGCAGTGCAGGAGGAAAAAACAAGACTGCGCACTTTCACTTCTCATCTTTCGAGGCTCACCCATTACATGTCGCTCTGCAAAACTCGGTTACAGGAAGAAAGAAAGCAGTGGAGAAAAGACCATCCATTCGGGTTCTATGCCCGCCCCAGGAAATCCGAAGACGGCTCCTTGGACTTGACACACTGGGACGCTGGCATCCCAGGAAAGGCAAACACTCTCTGGGCAAACGCAACCTATCCGGTCAGTATCTCCTTCTCCGACGAGTACCCCTCCAAACCACCCAAAGTAATGTTTCCTAGTGGCTTCTACCATCCAAATGTCTACCCTAGTGGTACGGTGTGCTTATCCATCTTGAACGAGTCGCAGGACTGGCGCCCGGCCATCACATTGAAGCAGATCGTGTTGGGCATCCAGGAGCTCCTCACAAACCCCAATCCCGACTCTCCTGCTCAGGAGCCTGCTTGGAAGGCCTTCAGCAGAGACAAAGCTACATACGAGAAAAAGGTCAAGGAGCAGGCCAAGAGATACGTCAACGCCAACTGATCTTTTATCGGAGGGAAAATCGACTGTACTATAATATTAAGAACCCAATTTCATGTCTTGCATGTAGGTGAGTCTAGTCTGCAGCTATTCATCTGCACTGTTGCTGATTAAGTCTCTGCTGATGGACGCGCCAATCTCCAGCTCCCCGAGCTGAGACGTGCCTTTCTCCTTGTAGGTGCTGACAGCAGGGATATCAGCCTTGATCCGCGAAACAAGCGTCAGGTACGCCCTGGGCTCCAACTTGATCAATGTGTGCAAAGGAATCGACATCCATGGACTTTCCTCTTGAGGTATGTTCATGAAATATGCGTACAAGCACCGCAAGACTGCTTGGTGGGTGATGATGAGAATATTTTCCTGCCGCTCTAACTCCATGATGATGGGTTCTAATCGGATCACAATGTCCCTGTACGACTCGCCCCCGCGATATCTATACTCATACTTGTTGTCATCTCTGGCCTTGAAATCCTCCGGGAACTTCTCCTCTATTTCTTCGTAAGTCATGCCATCACATTCTCCGGCGTCTAACTCATCTAGTGCTTTCCATTCCAATTTTCTCTTGTAGGGCAATAAGGAAGCTGTTTGCTGAGTTCTTTTGAGCGTCGACGTCCACACCGTCAAGTTGGTGTGCTTATGCTCCTCTCCCAACGACTTGAGCACCAAATCAGGAAGTTTCTTGGCGTACCGCATGCCCCGCTCCGATAGATTCGAGTCACCGCCAATTTGCCCAGTGAGATTATACTCGGACTCTCCGTGCCTCAGCAACCAGATGCTTCTCGGCTTGATGTGTAAATTCATCACGTAGTAAACGATACGAGACTCTAAATAGCTCTCAATTCGGTTGACGATGATCTGCGAGCCAACATTGACAAGCTTGATGAAAGTCAAGTCTCCCTCGTCCTCCACGTTTAAGGTCTCGTAGATTCTCTCGTATTGCTCGATCCTCTTGAGGAAATCCTGAGTGGCTGTCTTGGGGTCAACATCTGAGTAGTCCGGCGAGCAAGTCTTTACATCGGCAATATTTTGCAAGATAAGGTCCTGATCATCACACCAGGACTCCAAGAAAATAGGCTCAATCAAATTCTCCCGGCACAACTTGAGAAGATCAGCCCTTCTGGCCTTGGTTGAGTTTGTGGCGTCAATGATTCCCACTACTCCATTTTTTTCCGTGAACCACTCCATCATGTCTGCGAGTGCCACGTCAATAGCCTTCTTTCGGATATTCAAGCCCTCCTCGTTGTCGGGGCTGAAGAAGTCCGCTGCGACAAAATCACGGCCCGCCAAGTTTCTCCTATATGAGCCAACGTTGAAACACTTTGATTCGATGGAAAGCCACAGAAGATATCGGACAATTTTTTGGGCAATCAATGATTTGCCTCGCGCAGGCAAGCCCACCATGATCACACAGATCCTGACGTTTTCCACATGGGAAACAGAATACACGGGCATTTGGGGGAAGCGTTAGTAGTTCTCGATGGGTCTTGCCGAAATAATCTTCAACTCCACAAGTTTTGAGAAGTAAGGGTGTGAACACTAGTGCAATGAGAGTATCAGAAAGAAAAGCCTAGTTGTCAACGCCAAATTCACTTGCAGGTACTTTAGGTTCGCGAACTGAGTTTCCCCAGAATTTGGGGCCTCTTCTGGCCGCATGCCGCACACTTCAAGACCTTGCAGGCACTTGCTAATTACGAGGATGCATGGCACCGGGCTTTTTCTAGTGCCGGACTAGAATACTGCCACCCGCTAAGTTTACGCCAAAGTATACCCAAAGTTTGTCAAGGGTCTCTTCCAACCTCACGCAATTTTTCTGCACCTTGGGAAAATCACCTCATAAAAGTGACCATAATTTCAACCGCAAAACAAAAATACACCGGGCCTGAACAAAAAGACATGAAAAAAACTGCCATCCATTAAAATACAGTTGGTTTCGATGCTATCTTGTCAGGAAACATTTGCCATAGTAACACAGACGTAACGCTTGTTTACCCTGGAGTTACCCAACAGTAGACTAAGGTCACGAGACCTAGTTTCGCATCTTCCAGGTGGCATGGGCGCGCGCTGTGCTGACACGAAAAGTACCATGAAACGATTCTTGAGCAAGCTGAAGAGAGGGGCACCTCCAGAATCCGATGGCAGATCCATAGCAGGTGCGTCCTCGGTGGCTTCCGAGTCCGAATCGCTTCAGGACCTCAAGCCTATGTTCAACAAGTCTTCCTCGGACCAATTCACCAACGATGTCAAGCTAAGTATTAACCCGTCCATCACTTACAGCGACTCGTTCATCACCGAGGGGTCTCGAGACAGATCCAAGTCTGTGTTTTCAAGTAAATTTTCCGGCTCTACGAATCAGTCGTCCTATGTATCCAGCCGCAAACCCAAACCGAGAAAGCAGTACCAAAACACATCCCAGCCGTTGCAGATCCTTGACACGCCTGAAGAGACCAAAGAGGATGCGAGTAATGTGTTGACGTCGGAGATTTTTGCAGATAAACTCCACCATCTTTGTGTTGAAATTTTGTACGCTCAAGGCCAATACGCTACTTCTGTTTCCAACTTGTCGAGCACTACATTGAGCTTTATCAACAGTCTCAAGGAACACAATAATAGCGTCCACTCCATGAAAGTCGGTGGCTCATGGCTGTTTGACTCTTATAACAACGCTAACGTGCGGAGAATCCTCAAAGTATTCCTACATTTTTACGATAATCTTTTAAATGATGAGGCCTACCTTCAATTGAAATTGATCCTAAGCAGAGACTTTAATGATTTTTGTACCACTTTGGCAACCCCGCTTCTGGGATATTCTAGGGACCCCTATTCTGGCTCCAAGGGTCCTCAAAATATGGCAATCGGATGCAATGGTGGCAAGCCATACCCCAACGAGGCAATCTTGGCGAGAATTCTTGATAGAATCTCTTGCTCGCCAATTAGGATGAACGAGCAAAATGGTTCTTTTATTGCACCCATACTCCGGGGAATAAGCAAGTCCATGTGTGTTCTTTGCTTGTATTTTGGGTACCCTAATATCGAGGAGCGCCATGTTAGAGAAATCGCCTCAATTCGAGACCTTTTCGATGATGTGCACGTGGTATTGGCCAAAAACAGAATCGATTTGGCCTCACTTGGGCCTTCTCCGGTCGAACAGTCCAACCAACAGGCTATGAACCCCCATAGCTATCTTCAAAAATTCAAATTGCCCTTCAGGTATCCTGCTGACCCAAAGAAACCTCCAATGTCACTTTCACTTTCTGCCGAGTCTTCTGCGAGGCTTAGTGGTACCATGGGTGGATTTCTATACCCGATTATCGACAAAAAGAAGCAAGCGCACCTTCTGTCGTATGCTGACTCCAAATTTGCAATATCTTGTGGGCATGTTTGCCTAGATGGGCGCATCGGTGAAGAGTATCCTCAAATCTCGTCACCCCTGTCGGTTTTGATAGGATTGTACAAGAAGGCACTCATGACTGAATTTGAAAAAACTTCATTCGACGAAACTTCGCAAAGCACTACAGCTTCGCGGATAGCATATGGGTCAGTATTGAAACAAATTGATTCTGTCTTTCCTGCGAGGGCAGTAAAGACTATCGATCCAATATCGAAGAAACAAACCACAGAGACTAAGAACTTTCCAAAACATAGATTCGGCCAAATCATTTGGGGCGAGCGTGCGCTCATCCCTGCAAAAATCACAAGCAACGCCAAGACATTTGTAGAGAAGCGTTTGAGCGATTTGGCCATAATCAAGGTAAACAAAGCTTTTCAGTGTGACCAGAACTATCTTGGCGACGATATCGCTTTTAATGAATTCGATCCGGCATTGATTTTCGACAACCTCTACGTCAGACAGGTGGTGGATTTGCAGCGATATGCTAAAGAAGTCAATTCAAGGACTGTCAAGGAAGTGGACTCCTTTGTCTCCACATCTCCCATGCGTTACACAAACTCAACAAATCACCGAGGTCTTCCCGTGTTCAAGTATGGATCGACCACCAAACTTACTAAAGGAAATCTCAACGGCATTAAACTTGTTTACTGGATGGACGGAGCAATCCACTCTTCTGAGTTTGTCGTGAATTCTTTGGAAAGCACCACATCGTTCGCCGCGGGCGGTGATAGTGGGGCGTGGATTTTGTCAAAACTCGAGGACGTGAGGGGGTCGTTCTCGAACAAGGGCTTAGGAGTCGTTGGTATGCTACATTCATATGATGGGGAGTACAAGCAATTCGGGCTCTTCACCCCCATGACTGAAATTCTTGAGAGATTGGCTGAGGTAACTCAAATCCCTTGGGGCGTGGTTGGTGTACAGACTAAGGGTCTAGATACGGACGCCGAGAATGCTTCCTTGTCTTCACCTGGATTGAGCGATTCCGACCTCAGTGACTACGAGAGCATCATCGACGACCACAGTTTCTAGGTAGGTATTATATTTAGTGTATTTTCTTTTTCACTAGATGCATTATTTGAATCGCTTAAGATCTTTCACTGACTTTATAGTCGATGAATCTCCCGAGATTGATCCACGCCTCTTCTGCACGAGCCTTGAGTGCTCCGTCTCTGTTCTTGTCGATCTGTTTGTATAAAGACTTAACCTTGGGCTCGAGGCTCTTTAAGTTTTGAAGGTAATTGCCCTGTACGAAAACAGGTTCATCGTATTCATAGTTGCAATCACCGAAAATATCATAGATCAAGTTAAGACACTCGATTGGAATCTCCTGCGCTTTGCTTTGCTTCAAGTTATTATTGGAGTTGGAGAAGTGGCCAATGAGATTGAGCAAGAAGTCAGAGATTTGCCTTGTGATGTCCACGTTGCCAATAACTTGAGCGACAGTTCCCAAGAAACCGACCGCAGATAAAAGAAAGTCTAGGTCGAGTGAGACGGACTCTGTTTCTGCTGATATGTTGGTGATAATGGTGTTGCATTCATCTAATAAGCTAGCGACCTCAGCCAACGAAACCTTGTCGCGAATCTCTGGACCAACCGACTTTGAAATCGCCCATAAGATGCTCAAGCTTAATTTCTGGACCTCCCTGTCCGGAGACCTCGTGGAGTGCTCACAGACTTGCCATAGACTAGGAAGTTTATTGAACCATTCCACGGGTATGGATGCATTGGATAAAAAGAGCCAGCAGAGATTGTTGAGGCAGACCAAGAGCTTCGTTGACAACTGCAAGACTTGCGAGTGCTCCTTATCGAAAACGAGAAGATGCATAGACGATGGAAAGACTGTGTTCAATAACAAGTTGATGAGATCATCGCTCATGTCCACTGGCTCCTTGAAGTCGGCCTCATTGACTGCAAGATACTCGCATATGCTGGTGATCAAATCGATTGCAATCTCAATTGCCTGGAGATCCGCGCGGGCCATTGTCTTTTCGGGGGCCTCTCCACCAAAAGCCACATCAATATCTTTAGGTTTCTCGTTCAGTTCTGTTTTCTGGATTGGCTCCGCGGCATTATCTATAGCAGACAAGTTTTGAGCCACCTGCTCAATGTCAATGTTAGTAATGGTATTCAAAATGTTCGTCAATATCTGGACACATGCCGCGTCCTTCGTGTGGGTGGGATCACCGTTTATCTCGAGAAAATGGAATTGTATGCCTTGTAAGTAAAGCTTTCCCAAGTTATTGGATTCGTGAGCATTCTGGGAGAGAGCTTGTGCGATGGCTGGCAACGAAAATTCGGGGGTGGCGGCTAGACTCTTCACGAAGTCGGCGGAGTCTGACGCGAACTCGTACATGAAGTCTAGCAAGGCGTTGAAAAGCTTTGTGGTTTTAAGCTTTTCAACGTTCCAATTGAGCAACTCAATTACAAGTCCCGTGATGCGCCCCACCTTGGCATAGATATTGTCGTAAAGATCATCAGAGCAGCTGGCAATCAGGACGGTGAGTGAGAGAATGTTCTCGATGAATTCAAACAACATGTAGGCGGTCTTCTTGTCCATGGCCTTGGCGTCCGACTTCATGTACTGAAGGGCATTTTCGATTTTCACAAGGCCCTTTTCGATAGGTGCCCAGATGTTCGATCGCCAGAGGTACTTGGCCACATCGTAGCCTTCCTCAATGGTTAGATTTCTCAACAAACCAAAGGACTCCACCACAAGCTCATCATTGACATCATTGAGGGTTTGCTCCATGACGGTGGGCACCAATTTTTCTTTCAAGAGCATTCTTCTCATTCTGGCATCTTCCACCAAAACCGTGATGGCGCTAAGTGCTACCGAGCGGTCGTTAGACGCGGAGGACGATAACTTGGCTATCAAGGGCAAGATTTTTGTCTGGCGCAACGTCTCGTCTTTGGCATCCTGCTTGCTGATTGTAGAGCCATCTTTTCTGGCCGTTGGATTAAACCTACCCCGGTTACTCTTTCTTCCTTTCTTTAATTTGCCCATGAGTAGCTGAAGGTGTGGTTAAATTTTTGTCTCAAGAGATGCATCTGAGATGCCTCCTTCGTGTGCAGGATACATGATCTACATCATCGAAGTACGTAAGACTTGGGATTGCCCGCAATGAACTAATTCGTTTTACTGAGTTGCTTTGCTGTTGTGATTCAGCTAGACCAATTTTACACGCTGCCGTATTCAAATGTTGTCATTTTAATGTATACATTACTTTTTACTATTTATAGAGGCCATTTCTGGCGTGTCGGCCACCTGCGGCGCTACCTCTGCCTCAGGGCGAATGATGGTCCTTACTTGTTGCTTCAACTCATCCCAGCTCTGAGGACTTGTGTCCTCGTACTCCTCCAAGGGTATGTCTGTGCGGAGGTTCTGGTCCTTGCGGAGTTGCTCGCTGTGTGTTAGTATGACGAAGCTGGGAAAGGGGTGCTATACGTACATGACTAGAGGCTGCCAGAACTTGACTCCGGTGTACCATCCAATGGCACCAACGGCGAGGATCGTGAGTGCTTTCCCTCCTCTTCCGGACATCACTGAGTAGAGGGCGAAAATAACACTATTGGGTTGTTTCAAACGCTGGTTCTAACTTTCTTGGGGAACCTGAGCGAGTATGCACTACCGCGAGGTGTGAGGTCGTGCCACGCACGCTTCTCCACGACAATTATGGCTCTGAGCTCTCCGCACGCGTCTCTGGATGACACCCGAGTGACACAATGATCTTGAAGTATGACCCAAGCTTTCACTCTGTATTACTGATACCCACCTAATCTATTCAAGAGTCTCGCGAGCTTTTGGGTGGCCCGACAAGGCAGTCTATGAGGACTTCGCACCGGTCGTGCCGCGCCCACGAGATTATATAAGGCGCTTGAGAAGGCGCCCACTCTTGTGTCTTTTTTTCTCCAATCAAAAAGTATCCGGGGGTATTTGCCACGACGGGATGATGCATATTGTCAAGTTATCACCGTTGCCATATATATACTATATATTGCACCCCCCAGAGTAGTCACCAATTCCCAATAGGAAGTTTATTATCCGACGGGTCTCTTTAGTGAGGCGATGGGTTCTGAATGTCGATATTTGATGGGAAACATTCCGCGTAAATATTCTCGAGGCGTAGACACAACCTCTGTAGTAGGCCGGCTAGTCAAGCCGAAGGAGCCTGCATCCATTTGAGTTTGACTTCTAGAAGTTTAAGGCTTAGGCTTGGACGTGAGGCAGTTTAGCTATCGAGCGGTTGGGATATGCTGCCGGACTTTACGTGATCTTCTATGTGCGGTAACCGAACTTAATCTACGTGTCGTAATAACAATTATATGATGTACTCTCTATACACGTTATACAATATGCCCTTAACGGTACTTGTTGAAACCAATGTCAGTGGCTCTCTCTCTGAAGCATTGACGGCAAATGTCCAAGCCGTACTTTCTGATCAAACCAGAGTGAGAAGCGCAAACTCTGCACTTTCTAGAGCCCTTACCGTAGTGTCTTGGGTGGGAGAACCAAACGTTTTCGTGAGCCATATTGCTAGAATGTTAGTATGTATTTCGAGGACTGGACTTGCGCTTCATGACTGGCCGGCGTTGATATGCCGCAGATTTCTTCGGGCTTCTCTTTAAACCCTCGAGTACTTCACCACTCGAGCTCTGATTTCCACTCTCACACTATGCATATGGTAAGGATGTATCCTGCTTCGCCAGCTCACATTGTCTAAACTAGGCGCCTAGGTTTTCGATGCCAGCCATTCTCGTTGACTGCTCGGATTCCAGTATCATGTCACTGGGACTTAAATTCTGAGATAATGCATCCCTCTTGGCCTCGCACCGTGCTTCCATCAGTCGCTGGATCAGTCATGTTGGATGTTTGCTGCACATACGATTAATTAATCTGGAGTTAGTGTAGAAGGTTCCTTGAAGATGGGAGTGTGGGTCTATGGTGTCGCGCGGAGGGAAAATTTTCGTAGTTGTGCACAAACCGCGCGCCTCGGACACCCGCGGGTGTATATGGGCACGTGCTACCCGCGCAAAGAAAGGACATCTAGGGCACAAGCCCTAGTGGGATGCGCACCTCGCGCATCACCGCTGCGATGACTTTCCCGATGACCGAGCTCACACACCACCATGGCCGGCCACAGGAGCACACTCAAGAGCGACCATAAGCCGTTTAAGTCCAAGCATGCCACAAAAGGCCAATTGAAGAACCAGCACAAAGGTAAGGTGGAGAAAGCGACCCCCGGCTCCAGCAAGGCCTCCCGCGTGCTCTCCAAACAGGAGCGCAGAAATAACGCCAAACAGCTCAAGGACAACAAGATCGCCGAAACTAGGCTCGTGCGCAAGTTGTTCGAAGGCAACGACGCGGCAGAGAAAGTGATCACTGTGATATCATTAACCAGAGACATATCGCCTCGAAGCATACTCGCCCAGATTGTGCAAGCCTCCAGCACACACGGCGATGATCCCGCGATCGATTTCCATGAGGCCCCCCTAGTGGCTACTTTCAAGTTGCCGGGCTTTATGTGTAACACGAAGTTCATTTTGCCTAACCACAGCGACTTGATCGCCATCTTGGACGCCGCCAAAGTCTCAGACTACGTAGTATTCGGACTCTCGGCTCAAGAAGAAGTCGACAAGGAATACGGTGAGACCATATTGCGTGCGGTGATTGCCCAGGGTATTTCCACGGCGGTGGGTGTATTGCCAAACATCATCTCCGCATACCCCAAAAAGAACCTCCAGACAGATGTGAGGCAGTCGTTGCAGTCGTTCTTCCAGCACTTCTTTCCCACGGAGGAGAAGCTCTATGCCCTTGAGAGTCAAAACGAGGCCTTGGCCGCCATCCGCTACATGTCGCAAAAATTCCCCAAGTCTGTGAGCTGGCGAGACTCGCGGGGTTATCTTGTCGCAAACGTCGCCAGCTGGCAGCCGGTCAGCGAGAGCGGAGAGGAAGGATTCGTTGTGGTGGAGGGCATCGCAAGAGGAACAGGTTTCAATGCTAACCGTCTCGTGCATATTAATGGCCATGGTGACTTCCAGTTGCACATGATTGAGAAGGTGGCCAGGCACAAAAATGACGAGCAGAAAGTGTTTCAGGCAACCGAGGTGCAGGAAACCTTGGAGGAGCTCAACCCCGAGGAAGTCGACATGGATGGTGATGACTTTGACTACGAGGACTATAACTCGGGTGTACGGATGGAGGGTAAGACATACTTTGATGACGCCGACAACGCGCCCAACAGAAAGTACAAGGCCCCCGCGGGCACCTCGGAGTACCAGAGCAAATGGCTTCTAGACGATGTGTTGGAGGGTGCCTCTGATGTGGAGGAAGCGGGCAACTCCGACGCAGAGATGGACATTGCGCAGGATGAAGTAATGGAGCCAGCATCAGCAGCCACAGAATACGAGCCCACGGAGGCAGACCAGACGGAGATGTTTGTTGAGTTATCTCCAGAAGATGAAGCCGAGCAGTTAAGGCAGTTCCGCGAGTTGGAGACCGAGGAGCGTGAGTTCCCGGACGAAATCGAGTTGGATCCCCAAGAACTGGCTAAGCTGCGGTTGGCAGAGTACAGAGGCATTAAGTCTCTCGGCACGTGCGACTGGGACTGGGACGAGGCCGACTCGCAGCGGCCCAGCATCTACAGCCGCTTGTTGCACATCACAAACTTCAAGGCCACCAAGAATAAGGTGCAAAAAGATGCCATTCGGGAAGCACAGGTGGGGCTCGCAACTAAAGTGCGCCTCTACATCAAGGCACCACGGTACGTTCTCGACCAGGTGGATGTCAAGCGTGCGCCATTCACCGTGTACTCGTTAATGCCGCACGAACAGAAGCTCTCAGTGGCCAATTATCTGTTCAAAACGTGGGAAGATTACGAGGAGCCCGTGCCATCGGGAGAACAGCTCATTGTGCAGTACGGCTTTCGCCGCCAAGTCATCACCCCAACTTTCAACCAGGCGTCAAACAGCCCCAACAACGTGCACAAGTTCCAGAGATTTGCTCATGCTGGAGACACGTACATTGCATCTACAATCGCACCTGTTCTCCTCTACAATGCCCCGGCCATTTTCTTCAAACAAAAACTGGACGGCTCTTTGCAACTAGTTGGACAAGGCACGTTCCTCAATTGTGACCACACTCGTGTTGTGGCCGAGAGGATAGTTTTGACAGGGCATGCGGTAAAGATCCACAAAAGGGTGGTAACCGTGCGGTACATGTTCTTCAATCCGGAGGATATCAACCACTTCAAGGCCGTGCCGCTATTCACCAAGTCCGGACGCACAGGTTTCATCAAGGAGAGTTTGGGTACACACGGCTACTTCAAGGCGACTTTCGATGGTCGGTTGTCCGCACAGGATGTGATTGGTATGGCTCTTTACCGGCGGGTATGGCCTGGAATGTCCAGTTTGTGGAGCCAATGAGTAGATTAAAGGCAGCAAGAGAAACCTTGTGGAGGCGGTAAATACATTGAAGAGTACACCGGAATGGGAGCAAATAAACACAAACCGTGATTTGCCGAGCAAGCAAATACATAGATGATGATAGAAAAATGCAAAGAGGATGCCATGCTTCTCGCCAAAAGTACCGAGTCAAGGCATGAAGCCCTCACCTCCGAAACTTGCGTGAGATCCGAGAGTGCCCTCGGAAACTTCTTTTCCAGCACTCGAAACCTCTTTTGCCAGGTCAACCTAAGATCCGATGGCTCATCGGCAATTCCATTCACATCGGAGAGCCTCCAGGACCAAGCTTCCTGGGCCATTGGGGACCGAGCCCTCCGAATTGCATTTGCAGCCTCTTCACGTACTGCATGTGGTTCTCATTGTCTTCGCGAAGGTTTGGTCATCATTGCGGTCTTTAACACCACATCAACGCCACTCACATCGACATTCACGAGTCAATATTGAATCACTGCCAGTGCCTGAAACATCAATATCAAGATTTAACCAAAAGGAGACAGAAGAAAGCAAAAAGTTTCGCCAGGTATGAATTTCCTCCCCCAAGGGTCCAACCCCAAAACCGCTGGGTTCACTTGCAACACCTGTGGCATTCGCTTCTCCACGGCAGAGTTGCAGAGACAGCACATGCGCACTGACTGGCACCGGTACAATCTAAAGCGGCGTGTCTCCGGGTTGCCGAACATCCCATCCGAGGTGTTTGCCGAGAAGGTGTTGGCGTCCATGAAGACGCACGACGAGCCGCCCAATGAGGATGAGTACGGCTTCCACGTGAGCACACGCAGGAAGTCGCTGGGCCAAAGACAGTTGACCAAAAAGGACTTGAAGAGATTGGCGAGAAACCAGCTAAGAGGTCGCGCGTACTTGAGCACCAACGCCTCCAGAGAGTATAGCCCTGCGGCATCGGTGGCGTCGGAACTCTCGGAATTTTCGTTGGGCAGCAGCTCTGTGCCAACCACCGATATCGACTCGAACTACGATACCGTGTCCGAGGCACATATGTCGGATGGGAGTGAATGGAGCAGCCATGTACATGAGAGTATGGACGAATCGTGGGAAAGCGACTATGAGGATGAGTCCAGTGACGATGAACTCCAGGAGGCGCTTCCCAATCATTATTGCTTCTACTGTGGGAAAAACAATCGCGAGGTGGAGCAGAATATCAAGCACATGACCAAATACCACGGGCTCTACATTCCACAGAGGTCGTTTTTGACGGACTTGGAGGGTCTTCTCACCTTCATCAACGAAGTCACTACCACCGACCACGAGTGCCTCACATGCGGTTTCGAGGGCAAAAGCTTGGAAAGCATCCGTCAGCACTTGGTGACAAAAGGACACTGCCGAATCCCCTACGAGACCAAGCAAGAAAGGGAAGTGATTGCAGAATTTTACGACTTTGACTCGTTTTACAGTGCAAAGGAGAAGAAGCTGAAAACGAAGAGCGTCTCTTTTGGCCCACCCGAAGACAATGACTCTGATTCCGATGACGCGGTCTCGACTTCCAAGTCGGTGGTGGTACTTCCGAACGGCTCCAGACTCGGACACAGATCCATGACAAGGTACCACAGGCAGAGCTTGCTTGTGGAGAGAGAAGCACCAGATGGTCATAAGACCGTGGCTTTGATGGACAGACGGTATGCACCGGGCCTCACTGGACATCTTATCACGAAGCTGGAAAAAGAGCAGAGAAAGCTTGAGACCAGAGTGAAGAACATTCACGAGAGAAGGACCAAGGCAAAGAAAGCAAACTACCAGCGCTATTACAGAGACGAGTTGTTGCAATGATGACCGCGAGGTATGGAAGAAGTGCATGTCATTCAATAGAGACTATTGTGATACGGCGGTGTATAAGACCGGCTATGAATGGCTATGATTCCGCGGTAGACGAGACCCACACATACTGTGATATCTGGAACCGGCCATGATATCTGGAACAGAGTATTTGGCAGCAAAGGTTGTGGGGCTCCCGGCTTCTTATCTTGCCTGGATGAACTTACTTGGCGAGAGATCCAAACCACCCGCACGCTCATGCGGGCTTGAGTGCAGGTCAGTAAGCTTCGCGAACCATTGCAAGGTGCAATTCTTATCAATGCGCCAAAATAATGAGAGCCCCTACAGTCTAATATGTTTCGATGGACGTTTGCGGCAGTTGCAGCTGAAATAGCGTAGCACGTTCTTGTGCCCGCTTTTCCAAACCAAACAGTACTCGCTAGATCGGCCATACCCATAGTCCTACGAGATTAGCCAATCGTGCGTCATGCAGTCCATTGAAGTCTAGTCACGCGAGGCGTGTCGACAACATGCAGGTACAGACTGATAGAAGGTCATCGAATTCTTTCCTGTACATACGCGCAGATCATTTAGGAGCTTCATGGCCATACATCAACACCTGATTACTCTTTGAATAACTACTGTCGATCCTCTATAATTACTGGCAATATTTCAACGTTTCGAACCAACCGAATTTGCTTCTTCCAGTATTGATAAATGAGTGTTGATGGTGCTTGAAACATACTTTTATGACACCCTCCTAGTACCGGTCACTGCGACCCCCGATGAAATCTCCCGCTCATACAAGAAACTTGCTTTGAAGTACCACCCAGACAAAACTCGCCATGACCCTGAGCTGACCGAGAAGTTCAAAGTCATCACTCGCGCATACGAGGTGTTGAGAGACCCTCTGCAACGACTGGTGTACGACGCCTATGGTAGGGAAGGCGTGGAGGGGCAAGTTTTAGATTCTGGGCCGCCCCCGAAGCAGCAGAAGCAGTCTCGTCCTGGTCCACAGCAATGGTCACGGCTGTTTCCATCAGCCAGAGGCCCCTCCTTTGGATTTCAGCAAGCCATGTTCTCGCAGTTTTTCACTGACATGAGCTCTATTTTCGATACGGCGGGGACGTGCCCCAGTCAAATCAATCAGCAATTCTTCGAAATGGGTGCTCATGTCAATACCACGGCAGACTCTGTGACTAGAGTTGTACAGCCTGCACCGGCCTTTGGCGATAAAAGCACGAGACGGGGCTCAGACATTCACCATACCTTCAAGGTGAGCCTCGGTGACATGTTCTACGGTAAAGTGGCCAAGTTTCAGCTACCGAAATCGACGCGCTGCTCATACTGTGATGGTGCGGGGTGCTTCAATCCTAAGACGTGCTCTACATGTGAAGGTAGCGGGGCTGTGATGGTCACTGTGATGAATAACTTCTCCAAAATTCAAGAACGCAGTGGCTGCTCTGTATGCAATGGCAAAGGGATTGTATGTAAGCCCCAGGATGTGTGTCGCCGATGCGAGGATGGTTACTTGGTGGTGAAGAAAATCTTGAGGGTGGGAATTCTACCCGGAACCAAGAATGGCGATCAGATCATTTTGAAGGGGCAGTCGGACGAGGGAAAGAACATAATTCCAGGCGATGTGATCATCCACTTGGAAGAACAGCCACACCCGTTTCTCGTGAGGCGCGGCAATGACCTCTATATGGAGCGCGCCATTGACCTCAAAACCGCCCTTGTAGGCGGCCGTATCGTGGTGCTGGACTTTCCTGGACCAGGCGAAGATATAATCGTTAAGATTAATACGCACAAGAAGACGCCATCTACGGGCGAGGTTGTGGGAACCATTCAGCCCGGAGCAGTGAAAGTCGTCAAAGAACTAGGGAACCCCATAAACCCAACCATCAAGAATAACCGCATCTACCAAGACCCAGACCAGGCGCCTGTCATTGGCAACATTTCCAACTTTTTGCGCGGTGACTTGTTCATTCGCTTCAATGTCATAATCCCAAGCATATCGGAGCTCAGCAGGACTGGGGGTCTTGAGGGGCTATGCAAGTTTTTACCTGGAGGTGCTGATGAAGAGGCCTTTAGCATGTTGGCTTCCGAGCACTTGCTTGCCAATTTACCGGGGGAAGAAGTACAAGACAAGAAATGTCAGGTGCAGACTGACGAAAAGAATTTGGGCGACGAGAACTCCTCAGACAATTACGACTACGACCAACTCGACATTGGCAGCCAAGGCGGCTCCGAGGAGCTCGAGGACAAGCATTTCTACGAGCAGCAATGGTCGAAGGAAGACGCGAACAATAACAAGAGGCAGAATTTGTATGACCCCCACAACCCGGTCCAAGCGCCCTAGCATTCCCGCTTGCAGTCTTTACACTCGACCCCCGCGTCATCTGACCTCGCATATATTCACGAATAATTTATTGCCACGGACTCCACCTCAGCTTCGTAGATATTGCCTGGCAGACCGCTTCAGTTCAATCAAGATACGTGAGGTGGTCACGTGCGTCACACTGCATGTTTGCGCGTCCTCCTTCATCAATACATCTAGATAGACAGAGAGCACCCACTCTAACTGACGGTCCGAGCCTATTGCTTTGCAGTCTCAAAGCCTCATTTATCAATATGGTGGAAGCAAGAATTCTAGACGCCGCCATAGTGAAGGATCTACTGAACCACATTTACGAAAAAAGAAAGGCTACCGCCTTCCAGATCGAGAATTTGACCAAGTCAGCGCTTGCCCGGGACGACAGTGGGCTGATCTACAAGTTGATCCATGAGTTGACAGAATTGGTGCACTCTGGCTCTACGCTGGCCAAAATGGGAGCCATCACTGCCTTGGGCAGTGTTTCGGTGGCCTTGGGGTCCTTGGCCATTGCCTACTTCCTTGAAGAGATTGTGCGGCCCATTTTTTTCACCTTTAAAGACACTGATGCCAGGGTAAGGTACTATGCATGCGAGTCTCTATACAACATAGCGAAGATCGCCCGGGGCGAGATTCTTCTTTACTTGACCGAGGTGTTTGACATCTTATGTATATTGGTCACGGATACAGAGTCTTCGGTGAAGAACGCGGCTGACATTTTGGACCGGCTCATCAAGGACATTGTCAGTGCGAAATCCGCCAGCTATGTGTCGATTCTACACCAGCGAACGGACGAGGTGCAAGAGGTACAGTCAAACATGATGATGCTGGATGGGGTTTCAGTACAAATCAACAACCCGCAGGACCCCCTGAAGGCATTTTCATTGCCTCGCTTCATGCCTACGTTGCTTGAGCGAATGTACACCATCGAACCGTTTGCCAAAAAGTTCTTACTCAGTTGGCTCGAGCTTTTCGATGACATCCCTTCGTCTGAGTTGATCACTTTTCTCCCAAATTTTTTGGAGCCTCTTCTTCGGTTTCTCATGAACAGCTCGCCATCAGACGTTCGGATAGAGACTCAAAATCTCCTCAATACGTTCTTGAAGGAGATCAAGGCGCTTTACAAGGTCAAGTCTGATGTGAAACGACGCCAGATCCTCATTGAACGCAAGAAGCGGTTACAGAATAAGCCCGATTCCGCTGTACTTCCCGAGGAGAATAGCCTGCCGAAAGGTCTTAATGAGCAATTGCAGAGAACGTTTCTCAGCGAGCAAAAGCAGAGAAGCCCCGATACAATCTCCATTGAGTCCACCTCCACCACAATTATCCGGAGACCAAATACCCCCGAATACGCAGAGGCTTTCGAGCCCCAGGCCGACGAAGATTACGCGTCATCTTTTGTGAGTGGTCAAGACATATTCATCAACTATTCTCAAATCATTGAAATTCTCATCAAGTTCTTGCGGCAGCCCACTATCAAAGGCGTCAGTGACTCGCGCGCCGTCAACTTTGCCGACGAAAGTCACGATATTTGTTTGGAAATTCAGTCCATCGCCTTGACATGGCTCCAAGAGATCATTACCATAAGCCCGACGAGCTTTCTGAAGTCTCTTCCTGACTGTGTGTCCATAATCATGCAAAACGTGGCGTACACTGACAGCCACAACGATACTGAGTTGAGGAATCAGTTTCTCGATTTCGACAAATCTTTGAGGCGCTACTTAATCCAGCTACACGAGTGCCATTCTGACGACCCCAGCGACATTTGGAAAGTCCTGGATCCTTCGCAGATAGACGAAGTCAGCGAGGCTGCCATTCAAGGCTTGAACAAGGACTCATATGATGAGTTTTTGGAGTTGTATCTTATGAAAACCTTCCAGGTGGTTCTGAACGAATGTCTACAGTCTATCAATGAGCTCGCTCGCTTGACCAGTATAGACTGGTTGACCTTCTTGTACTCCAACTACCGATCGAGCTTTTTTCCTCACGATGAAGATGGCGAAACCATGGGTCCTAAGAAGAAATTGAACTTAGATTTAACGGCCTTGTTAAAGTCGTCCGTAAACGCAAGCAACGAGGTCATTTCCAAAGTCTTGTCTCTCGCAGCTCAGATCTCAGCAGACAACCAAGACTTTTTTCGAGACTTCATGATCAAACTCATCTCGTTCTTCGAGTCGGACGGCCCGGACTCTGCCCTGAGCCTGTCGGGGGCCAAGGGCCCAGGCCTTCTGCAGTTTCTGTTGTCACGGAGCAAAGTGGAGTTCGTGATCCGCAGATTGTGTGTTTCCATTAGCTCCGAGAAGATCTTCAAAACGTTTGCGGAGGTTTTGAAGTCGTCTGAATCCGCCAGTGTTCTCTTCGTCAGCAATATGGTCGTCACCCTCAACAACATCTTGCTCACGACCGCAGAGTTGCAAGGGCTCCGCAAGAAGTTGAAGAACCTCGACATATGCCAGCTCGAAGATTGGAACTTCTTTTCCACCATCTTCCAGACTTGGTGCTACAATGCGCCCAGTGTGTTGTCGCTCTGCCTTCTCACCTCCAACTATGAGCTCGCCTTTTCTATCATTAAAGACTTGGCAGAACTGGAAGTAACCTTTCAGCTCCTCACCCAGTTAGACATCTTGATCCAACTCCTCGAAAGCCACATCTTTTTGAAGTTGCGGCTTCAACTCTTGGAGCCCGAGAAACATCCATATTTGTACAAAACGCTCTATGGGATTCTCATGATCTTGCCCCAGTCTTCAACCTATAACGTCTTGAGAAACAGACTATCTTCGTTGACTCTATTCACGCAATCTCCCAATCTACACCAGCCTTTGGGCACGCCTTTGGGCACGCCTGTGGTCACGACCACTACTGCCACACTTTCTACCAAGAAGAAAAGAATCAATGAAATGGCGGAAGTATTTCTGAAGATAAATGAGCTCCATGAATCTGGGCCGGTGCTGGAAAAGCAGAAAGATTTGGTTGAGGCTGCCAGAGTTCCAAGCGCCACAAAGTACCCATTTTCGACCTCTTTCCCAAGCTCAGAGTCCAAGGCCTTTATTCCTGACTACTTTTACCAAGCTCTGCCTGATGGCGTTAGAGGCAAGCGGTAAAAAAAAAAAAAAAGTTTGGAAAGTTTCGATTAATGATTGTAAGATCGTAGATCGCAAAAACGATGGATAGACCAGACCGAGGTACCATTCTCACTCTTTATCATTGACTTGTTGAACCCACTAGTTCGCATTACGAATCATTTCCCCAGTGATTTCACCAATCATTTAACCCAGTGATTTCACCAATCATTTAACCCAGTGATTTCACCAATCATTTAACCCAGTGATCTGTAACTAACTCATTTCGGATCAACGGTGACTTGCCGTGGTCAAAAGTGCGGTAAAATGAGTTTTCCGTGTATCTGGTTGTGTCGCCCGACAGAATAGAAAATTGTCGCTGGGGAGCGTATGACAGGGTTATTGATGCTGAGTCAAAATGGGCAAGGTATTCCAAGCTTTCGAGTGAATATGAGGATATCGTGTGGTTGGATCCCTTCAAAGGACGAAGCGAAGTATCGTTGACGTTTCCAAGCGGAAAGCTGACTGGTCGAGGCGTCCTTCTGGAGAATGAGTCGACTTTGCTGATCTCATGGACATAATTAACACTCTCAGGCTCATTGGATGAGGTGCGGTTCTCTGCCTGTGCTCTCAGC
Organism: Metschnikowia similis; assembly: GCA_002370765.1. Classification (NCBI taxonomy): domain Eukaryota; kingdom Fungi; phylum Ascomycota; class Pichiomycetes; order Serinales; family Metschnikowiaceae; genus Metschnikowia; species Metschnikowia similis. The sequence goes on from NKZP01001064.1 coordinate 146,251, forward strand.
TGGTCGAGCGAAAGATGCGATATACAAGAGTCGTTGTCTTTTTTGCTGCCACTGCTGGCCACCCGAAGGCCCACATTCTGAGGGCTTGAATGAAGAAAATCAAGGGCAAGCATATTCGAAGAAAAAGATATCTGTGGGGAAGGAAGAAGCTCAGAGAGCATTGAAGCGCTTTGTTGCGTAAGCTCACCAGTGCTCATAGAGGATGAGTTTGCGTTCGACGAGTCGATTTGTAGGCTTGGGTGCTTCATACTCTCAATATGCTTGCGCTTCTTTTTGGAGGCTCCATATGAAGTCGACGAATCGGAGGTGTTGGTGGACCGGCTGCTTGAAGACCAAGCTTTCCTTCGCCTGCGAGGTATAGAGGCCCTGCTCTGCATAAGTCTGAACTCAACTTTAGCAGCCACGGTTCTGCGCAACAAAATCTCAAGAAGAATCAGCGTATTCATGCTCTGTTTTTCCTCCTCGGTCATCATATCGCCCTCAAAAGGAAATGCATCCTGGACCTTCTGCGGAAGCTTGCCTCCCTCGGCAAACACCACATCTCTGTACTTGGTCTGGACCGCATTCAAGAACGTGCGACGCTTAGCCAAGAGAGAGTTCCCCGATGACGCATCATCGTTGGGATTGGTGCCATTTGTTGCCGACGATGCGCTTTCAACTAGTTTCTCGCCTTTGAGAGGAATCTTATCCGCCAGCGCAATACTTGGCTCGCGCTCAAGTAACGTAAATCTGGCATCTCGGGAAATTGCGAACTTGCAAGGTTGGGATATAAGTTTTGGTCTCATGTGAGTTGGATGCTTGAATTCATAAACAGCCATGGTCCGCGGAATGACATCTTTCATCAAGGCCAAGATGTTGCCATTCACAAAGTAGTCATCGATATCTTGCTGTGAAGTGAATTTGCTTTCCTTTGGAAGAGCCCTGGAAACCGGAAAGTATTTGTACGATGTTCTGCGCTTGATAGGAAACACGAACGATAACTTGGAGGTTCGATTCCGAGATTTTTTCGTTTTGGACTGACCTGAGAAAAACAGTGACGACAGATTATCCTTCTGGGGGGGTGTTGAGCGCTTTTGCATCTTGTTCCTGTTCTTGAAGGTATTTCTGCGCCGAAGTGTGGGCGATTTAGACACCAACGACCCTGATCGACGTACATTCAAATCGTCCACGTGGGTCACCGCAGGCGCGACTGAAACCGGTGAAGATGCACAATTGGTCATCGACCTTCCGGATCGAATGGCATCCTCAATCTCGATATAACTTGCGGTTTTGTAGTTATGAAAGTCCCGGTAGTCCAAACGCTTGGGCATGGGCGATTTCTGACTGGAGGGGTGACTCAGGTAGAGGATATCGAATGGCCGAGAGGTCGACCTTGATTGCGTGAGCAGTGACTTTTGAGAAGGAAAGCGGCCAGGGTCCTGGAGTAAGGCCAGCTCAGAGCTATTGTTCTTGGGAGACATGCTTTGGCGGCGGCTAATTCGGAGCGATGCCTGCGACGACTGTATCAGCCCCGCGTCGTTATCATGCCATTGCACAGAGTGTAGAATAGCCAGCAGCAGCATATTGGTAAAAACGGAAAACAAGAAGAGTAAAAAGGGAGGTGTTAACAAAAGATTGCATTGGGGGACTTGTAAATGGCTGGTTGCGAATGCCAAATGCGGAAGAGAGACCACCTGTCTGCAGGGTGCTGATGTGACGGAGCGCGTTTGTGACAATAATTAGACGAGTCAGAAAAAAATGCGCAAGCCCGGAATCGAACCGGGGGCCCAACTATGGCAAAGTTGGATTTTACCACTAAACCACTTGCGCGAGAAGAGCTCCGCGACGGGGAATTGAACCCCGGTCTACCACGCGACAAGCGGTAATTCTAGCCACTAAACTATCACGGATTTCTTGCATAAAAAATCGGCCTGGTTTACTATGACAAGTTAGCTTGTTTTATGAGAGAGCTCGCGGAAATGATGAAAGCTTCATAGGCTTACTTCTTAGTTCAGTTTTGGACCTTTTCGGTTTCTTCTCCCAAGACTTGTTCTGTCAGCTTTTAAGGAGAAACTATATGCTGGGCCTTTAGTTAGCAGTATGCTATAGAGATGAAAAAGATATGCTAATTGCAGGCACAGAAAGTCTGGCGCGGTACCAGGCCCAATGTACAAGTTCATAATTGGCCAAGGTCATATGTAGCCTTTTGAATCAGATTAGCACAATTTCCAATCTCCAACTTGACCTCAGCGTAGTTCATGGTGCCCACCTAATATCCTTGCAAATTCCATTTTCTGTCCAAAGACTGCGAAAACGTGAAGCATGGCATCCCACCGCAAATCATATGGAGCACCAAAAACCAACCCTGGGGCCAAGTCCCACCAGGAAAAGGGATAGGCACCAGAACACCACAAAAAATCGAATTACCAACCAAATCCGCTCACAACTTTCGCGTGTCGAAAACGCCGGCTCGGAATCCGACTCTGGCGCCGTTTTTCCACGTCTCATCACTTGACGCGCGGAATTTGGCCAGACAGCTATCACCATGCGAATCTTAAGGCGCTTTGCAACGTCACATGTGGCCAGGTTCAAGATAGCTATAGTGGGAGCAGGCCCAGGGGGCTTCTACACGGCCCACCACTTGCTCCAGAAGTCCAAGCACGTGCCGGTTAAAATCGACTTCTTTGACCGGCTCCCGGCGCCGTTTGGGCTCAGCCGGTATGGGGTTGCGCCCGACCACCCTGAGGTGAAGAACTGTGAAGATTACATGGAAAAGATCATGACCGAGTACCCCGACCGTGTCCGCTTCTTTGGAAACGTGAGCATTGGCTACGACGTGCCTCTTACACAATTGGATAAATACTACCACGCAGTTGTGTTGGCGTACGGGTGTGCTGCATCGGATAATAAACTTTCCGTGGAAGGGTCCGACTTGCCAGGCGTGGTTTCGGCACGGCAGTTTGTGAATTGGTACAACGGCCATCCGGACTCGGCTTCTGGGGACATCTTCAATCTACAACAAGTGGAGCATGTCACTATAGTGGGGAACGGCAATGTGGCCATTGACGTTGCACGTGTTCTCTTGGCCGACCCTTCGTCCCACTGGGCTTCTACTGATATGGCTACCGCAGCTGTGGACTTGCTAACTCGCAGCTCCGTCAAGGAAGTCACTATTGTTGCCCGCAGAGGCCTTTTGGAATCGGCATTCACAAACAAGGAGATACGCGAGCTCTTGGAAGTATCGAAAAGACTGCGGGTGAAGTTCAACCCCATTAAGGCAGACATTCTTGATGCTGTGCGCCAAAAGAGCAAGACCTTGGGCCGCGTCCAGAAGAGAAAATTCACGATCATTGAGAAGGCATCTACAGAGAAGCTTGACTACGAGGCTTCGGGCAAGGAGTGGTCTTTACAATTTCTCTTGAGCCCCAAGAAGTTCATCCCCAGTGAGAGCAACCCAAAATTGCTTCTGGCTACTGTCTTCGAGGAGAACAAGCTCGTGGAAGACACGCTCACCCATAAGGTGTCAGTAAAACCTACAGGAAAAGAAGTGTGCATCAAGAATGATTTGGTGATCCTCTCCATTGGATATGAAGGTACGAGTTTGAAAGGCTTTGACGAGCTCGGCTTGAGCTTTTCCAGAGAGAACAACTGCATCGCCAATAACGAGGGCCGCATAATTTCGAATAAGCTTGCCGCTCATCATAAGGAGCCGCAATATGCTTACAAGAAGGGGTGGTATGCGTCAGGATGGATCAAAAGCGGGCCCCGAGGTGTTATTGCCACGACCATGATGGAGTCATTTGATACAGCGGAAAAGATCTTGGAGGACCTCTCGAACGACATTTACAATGAGCCCACTGAAGGGGGCGATATCGAATCACAGTTGCCGCAGAAATACGTAAGCTGGCAAGGCTGGAAGAAGATTGAGGCTGAAGAATTAAAGGCCGGAAAGTCATTGGGCAAGACCAGAAACAAAATCCGCAGCATTCCAGACATGCTCCAAGCCGCAGAAAACTAGATACAGTGGGACACGGCTACAAAGTAGCTGGAATGGTCTAACCGGCGCGAGTTAGAAATAGCTTCGAGCAAGTCAATGGGCTCGTCCTCCAAGTAATTGGTTCCACGCCGGACGATGGTGTCCGGGGTCTGATCGAGGCCTTCTTTACTCAAGTAATATTGGTATCCAGCATGAGCATAGAAAGACGTCGGTGGAAGATACGGAACGATATCGTTCTTATGGTTCATACGTACGTATCCTCTGTCCAAACTCTCGAACGACTTTTTAGTGTCGATATGCCTGACTGCATCTTTGGTTTCCAACAAGTTGTCGACAAAGCGGGCGAATGCCTTATTGCCCACCTTTGGGCTGGCTAGTGCCACCACCAACGCGTCATAACCCAAGAGCCGGAGCTCAACCCCGACCAAGAGCGAGATGGCGGCTCCCAACGAATGACCTGTAATGGCTATACGATAATCGGGCCGTTCTCTCTTGGTACGGATGATGTGCTGGATGAATTTTTTCGCGTTCATCTTCAAGAAAGAATGCATGCCCTTGTGAACCTTGCACTTGGAGCATACTTGGGGCACTACTACTTTGAAGTCTGCATCAGTCTGAACAAGCGGCTGGTACGATACCTGGAGCGCGTCAAGGTTGTTGAACCAGTCCTGCGTGGAGGATGTGCCCCTGAAAGAGACATAGATTGTCTTCAGCCAAACGTCAAGGGCTATGAGACCCGAGCCCACTTCGAAAAAGCCATCAAATTCGAAGATCTTGATGATCTCAAGCGGCGCAATGTGCTCATTTAAACATGCCACGCTGGGACAGCTGGGGCCTTGGGTGCCCACTGTGCCCGTATGCAACCCTTTCTTGATGCAATAGGAGACCGAGGCTAGATAGGCGAATTTCTTGAGCTCGAAGAAGTCAGGTGGCCCGATGGCATCACATAATACGAGAATAGGTGAAACGATGACGGTAATTACGACGAGTGTTTGAAGAAGAGTCATGTGTTTTGGTTGCAAAGAGCGAGTAACCTTTCATATTTGCGGGCCGGGCTACGCCAAGTATCTTTGTGGAAGCATGATAAGTTTACCATGTGGGTACTGTGTAGAGACGGCGTCGTGAGAGACAAGTTTCAATGGACTTCCACAAAGGCATGGGTGTGCGCAGGTCTCATTGCATCATGTGCTTTCTATATTCGCTGGTTCAACAACCAAACAAGCATCTGAACAGCCAACCACATGCAACGGGCATAATCCCTTGCTCATACAGTTTACCGTATACAAAGGCAAGCCATGCTCTTAAAGGTGGACCATTACTTTATACAGATTGAAACTTAGACTATAAAAACTGTTCGTGGCCTCGGGCATAGGTCTTGTGTCTAACATTGAGGCTTAGATTCACTTGGAATCACTTGGTTTGACGCCGTCCTCAAACGGCTGCTCCTCACGGGCCTTATCTAACATAGGCTTGATTTTGTGGCGGGCCAAAGCTGAATTCACGCAAGCAATGTAGTCTTCCCACACATCGGCACACTCGTTGTGGAGAGACTTTCCTTTCAAGAATTTCTCAATATACCACTGGTTGAAGCAATCATCATGCTTTGTTTTCAAGTCGGTGCATTCGGGGGCAAAGGAGACAGACATAAGATTTCCCATATTTTAGCCAGGCAGCTGGGCTCGAAAAACGTGCGGGAAGGACTCGTGGAGCGCGCGATCACCAGCGCGACCACCCGCGCGACCCACAACATCACCATCTAGAGTCCACGCGCACATTGAGCTGCAAATATAACTTGGAGTTTCCGTGACAGGTCCTTGAAGAGATATGTCAGCTCGAAGGAAACTGACCATAAATTTTAACATACTGTCTCGCAATGATAGAGATAAGACAAGCCTGCCGGCACTCGAGCTCGAGCGCTTGGAGCAGGAGACAACGCTAGTGCTCCAGGAAATCGACCATAATCTCTCGCGGGCCAACGCTGTGATCAACGAGAAGATTTTTCCCATCTTGACCAAGTATGCGGCTGCAACAAGCAAGGTCTGGGAAAACGTGGGATTCTGGAAGCATTTCATGGAGGAGGCTGCGGATGTGGAGATCAAAACACTAGAGGAAAAGGCCCAGGTGCCTCCCCGTCCGGAGCCCGAGGCAGCTGCTGACGACATCTCAGAAAATTCTAGCTATGATAAGCAAATCGAGGCGTCGACTCCGCAAAATCAGCGCTCAAGATCGCTGCTTGCATCTTCCCAGACGAGCGGTCGCCGCACCTCCGCGTACCGTCGCATTAGCGTATCGCCTAAAAAGCAATCAGACCAAGCAAAGACGCTTGGAAATCAAGCAAGGCTGTCGATAATCCAGAACTTCCTCGACTCCTCGCCCACTCTTCCGGAGCCACCTGTGCTCATGAGTGAGGTGGGCAGAATGACCAACGCAAGCAGCTCTAGTGCGGCGCGGCCTTTACATGGTGCCCGCGAAGTTGGCACCAACGACCCGGCCAGTCCCAATTTGGATAGGCTTCTGCCCATACAATTCCCGCCACTAGCGTTGACACCCTCAGCATCCAAACCAAACCCGGCTCAGGGCAGCTCCACACAACGATTTCCAAACACGCCCACGTTTCGGTCGAGTCTACAAAGTAAGCAAGGTGCTGGGTCAGATGCGTCACCCGCGCGAAGAACTCCCGCAAAATATCAAGACTCGCAAGACGATATTGGGTTCCGGGTGTCCAACAATTTGCTCAATCTCCAATCGCGCCAGGATGAGGACAGCGACGATCCATCTGTTCCAGAGTTGCAAACAATCAACTTGACCCGGTCCAAGCCCGTCCTAGAGACTGAAGAAAGAATCTTGAAAAAAGGCAGGTTCGCTGACGACCCAGAGAACGTGTTCTTGGACCGACGAGCGTCAGTAGCAGAAGCGCACACCACGCTGAATGCAGAGGTTGGCAATTCGCGCTCCATGTCCCAGATCTTTGAAGAGGTGTTATCGGCAGGCCCTAGAGACCCTTTGAAAACTACAGAGACCACCGCTACGGCAGGGAAGAACACCCAGCAGTCGGAACAATCTGCACAGAGCACACGAGATGCAACCGAGACAGGAGACATTCTTGTGGCACAAGATGTGCCCGAGACAGAGGGTGAGCCAAACCAAGCAGCTGTACCAGAACAAGCAGACATCGCTGAAGAGGACCTTAGCCAAGCACCGAACCTATCCTCCATTGAGCATTCGGTCAATAGCTCAGATTTGGGTTCTTTTCTCGGGGAGAGATGGAGGTCAATATCCAGCACTCTTCGGAGGTAGACCAGGGGTTTGTTCAAAATCCCAAGTCGAATCTCTGCTGTAGTGTTGAAGCTTTAGCTCTGAGCGCGCAAATATGCACAAGCGCTTGGAGTGCGTTAAACGATGTCTCGCCTACCTCCTGATTGAGCAGTTGTAGTGACGACGGCGCAGCCCTGAAACGGGCTGTGGTTAGTCAGGGCCCCTCTCCAATATTTGAGGAAGAGACTGCTGCCACAGCTTAGAATAGAAACCACAATAAACATAAAGGGCGATGAGACTTATAAAAATGCCCTCCAGTACCAGACCCTCAAGATTGTCGTGCAAGCTCGACAATCAACCACCCGTATTTAATCATGACAGCGCCGAAGTTCACGCATACTTAGGAGATTCTGTGTCAACCATATCGATAGGCGGTGAGGCAAGTACTCCCTGGTTAATTTACGGCGAACCGGGTAAACCACATTTTGATCCTGAAACCGAATTTTATGGTTTGCACTACGGCGTACTGCATCCCCACGGTGCAGGGAGGCTGGCCGCGGCCATTTGTTTCACAACTATGGCAAAGTGCGAGCCTCTATTTCACACTGCATCGCGCAATGCCACTGCAGAAATGGCAGATGATATGACTACCGAAAAGAGGCACAAGCGCTTCAAAATCTCAAGGTCCATTACGGTGTGTCTAAAGCCGCCGACAACGTCAGTGTGACAGGTTGTTCCCCACATGTGGCAATTGTGCCAAAGCGGGCACCAAGTATGTAATGTTGGACCAATGTACTGGTGAGGGAAACCACCCTCCCAGCATCCATAGTCTCAGGTTGGAGCTCGAAGAAAAACATCAGCTCAACGAATTGAAACACGAGCCAAGCGCGAGATCAGCAGCGCACGAGGAGCACGCTGCGGCCGAGTTCGGCTCCGATCTCTTCTTCAGATCCAGCCGCACAACTCTTAACGATACTGCCAATGTAGAACTCCCCGGCCGAGGGTTTGTGGATAAGTGTGTGAGCTCATATTTCAGGAACACCTGCCCGCAGCTCCCGATCTTGCACCGTTACTACATCTTGTTTCACTACTACTAGCCCGTATTCTGCAGCACCGGTGCAGGTCTTCTCCAAGGGATCTTCGGCCTGAATCTCAAGATGGACGCCTACAGTGAGGGGGCTCTTGGCGACTATGGGTGCCGGGGCAATGGGAAACTCTTCTTCTTATTCGCGGAGATAGCTATCCTGGCGTCTCAGAACCAGCAGACAAGCTCCTTGGATGTAGTCAGCCACTACCATCATTTGACCCTCGAATTAGTCAATCATTTTTGGAGAAGCCGAGATGCTAGGGGCCGTGAAGAGCTACCCAGGCTCGAAATCAGGCTCATGGTACTTGACTGGCACGTGCGTGCGGCTTTGCCAGGATTCGGGGCTAGACAACGAGCCCAAATTCTTGCGGTCTAATGATGATTACATCATTGTCTTGCGGCCACGTTTATTCTGGTGCTGCCACTTTTTGAACAGGCAGGTGTCCAACTACGTGGGGCGCCAGTTTGCCATTGATGACTCTCAGATCTATTGCCTTCTCTTGAATACACGCGACGACCTGGCCGTTGTGTACAAGACCTCCGACATGACAATGTGCTTCTGATACATTATGTATCTGACTATAAATTACTCACCTCGCTATATCAATCTCCGGGTTCTTCAGGGTGATATCTTTGAGTACCTTCACCGCATTGCTAATCGTCTTGGACCTGACAACTGCCCTATCCTCGATTTTCAGACACTATATGCTGTGCATGATGCGTGGAAAGAGAAAAATTACCAAGAGCTATCTTAATGACTTGCAGTATGAGCCTATGAGGTCAACTCCGTGACCCCAGCCATTACAAAAAGCGAGCACTACGTGAGATTATTTGAGGCGGTCCATCAAGTGATGCTAACATACCACAGGATATCCGAAAAGAAGTTACTCAACTATTTCTGGATAGCAATAACCTATTTAGGGGTTGCCGCTCCTACTTGATTCAGCTAAAAAAGTGTGAGCTACTCAAGAATAAGCTATCTCCGCAGGACGTACAGATGGATTGCCAAAAAGCGCTAGAAGTCTTCGAGGTGCTCATGAAAATTTGCCACGAGTGTGTGGATGTGCTCATGAAATGTTTAAAATGAATGTGAATCACACCTTGCAGATTTTAGTTGCATGGAAGAAACTATGTGGACTTGAGAGCATAGTTGAAGCGGATGCCACTTTTGCGAATAAATCTTCCAAGGTGCTTTATGAACTACAACCTAATATGACGACCATCTGGGAAGAAGGAAGCTGGGGCACCAGCCCAGATTTGCTTTCGAAAATTCGCCCACGCCAAGCGTAGTTACCTCGGGGAATTGGTTGTGTGCTTATTAAATGCTTTCGAAGGCCTATGGAGAAAGGTTTTGTAGATTTCTCTGAAAATGGAGAAGAGTTTTGAAAGAATTCTTTCAGGATCATAAAATAGAGGATTTATCTTAAACTGTTAGTTTTTGATATTATATGAAGAAAAAAACAGTAGGTATATAATCATGGTACATAATAAAGGAAAGAACACGAAGTTTTTCTCCTTCTTAACCCTTTATGTCCTGATTATCGGCTATTTTGCTTACTTGAACCCTGAAAACCCTCTCATATTTATTCTAGTTTTAAAAAACAGATTTCTTCGACCACTTTCACACCCGTATCATTAATTTTTCCGTGTAAAAAATGGCTTGGTTGTTAAGCCGCACAATTTTTATTGCAAGAAATCCGTGATAGTTTAGTGGCTAGAATTACCGCTTGTCGCGTGGTAGACCGGGGTTCAATTCCCCGTCGCGGAGCTCTTCTCGCGCAAGTGGTTTAGTGGTAAAATCCAACTTTGCCATAGTTGGGCCCCCGGTTCGATTCCGGGCTTGCGCATTTTTTTCTCAACTCGGTATGCATTATGTGACGCATTACTCTTTCATTCCTTTCCGAGACCTGAGTCTCCACCAAGTATTCTTACATGCGCCTAGAGGACATCAACCTCCAAAATCCAGTCGACATAGGGTACTATGATCCTTTTGATGCATTCCCATGCATAAAAGAGGATGTCACCTCGAGGTTTCCTCTTTCCAACCTTCACTGGAAGTATCATCCTCAACAACCTGTTCGATCCATCCCTATACTACCGACAAAACTCATCGAAGAAGTGCCCCAATCCCGCAGAAATTCATGCAACGAACCGGATATTAGCAAGATTTACCTCCGGCTCATGTTCATGAAAGCGGAGGATGTGGACGTTTACAGGCTGCAGACAAGGCCGCTTATCATAGAATGGCTCAAGAACTCCGTGAAAGATAAAGACATCAGCTGGGCCATAGTGATGGTTGTACCAGGTGGAAATAAAGCTAGTAAGTCGAGTTTGATGAGAACGTCGATTTTTGACAAGCTCCGCAGGGACTTTGGCGTCGAGGGCAAACAACTAAGTCGGTTCAACATTAAGGAAAATGGAGCAAGCTCGCAGGGTGGCAATGTGCAACATATTGTGAAGCTCTGCGAAACATACGATGATAGCTTGCAAAAATTGGAGGAGTACAACGAATTTTGCACCACTCTCAAGTCACTCTTGCTCGAAACATTTGATCTTCGCTACAAAAAGTCCTCCAAATTTATAGATGCACTCATGCCCCAGGCAAACAACAAGGTTGAAGCCAGAATCAAGATTTTCTTAGAAAAACTAAAAATGTCTCAGGCGTTGAATGACATGCGGTGTTTCAGTGAGTCCCTAAAACTCTGCGAAGAGTTGAGTGCCGAACTTAAGACACTTCTCGAGGAAGTTCCTCGGGCAGTTAAAAGCGACGTTAGTTCGGTGCCATTCATCGGCAAATTGGAAAACTTCTCCATAGAAGACTCTGCCACCAAGCTCGATCCTTGTGTACAGGTGTCCAATCTCTTGTACAATGGACAGTCAATTGAACCCTTCGATATCAAGCTCGGGCTTTTCTTGAAGCTTTCGAACAATCTACAAAGCTTGGCTAATTTTGCGTCTTCGATCTCCATATCGTCCCTTTACATCGCTGACTTGCTAAGGGAACTAATTGTCATCATAAACGACGGCCTTAAAACATTTCCCCATCTGGACCAATTTCTTCAATGGCTGTGTGCCATGTGCGACTTCCACTTATATCTCCCCTTGACTGCAAAGCTCATTGAGTTGGATGCGCAGCAACTGGAGGCCAACAACGGAGTATCTAACGTCATGGATATCCTAGATTACACCGGAGAAATCAAGCTTCTCAAGAGATTTATACTTGATAAGATGGCAGTGGCTCGAGGTCTCACAATACCCAAATCCAGTGGTCTTGGTGAAGCTAGTCTAATGGATATTCCCCTCAATGACGGATCCAAGCAAGATGACAAGGAACTCGAAATCACTTATGCTCCGATTGTTTCCTACTTTCAAAGCCAACAAGCGTATGACGAAAGCTTTGAGAAGCTCAGTATCTCTGCAATGCAAGACTTTGCGAAGTGCGAGCGTATCAAAACAGTCGATCTTTTAAGCATAGATCTAGCGATTCTCCACTTCAAGAACGGAAAGTATGAGGAGGCCTATGACATATTTCAGAACTGCCATGAATATTTTTTCCGCAGTGGATGGAACTTGATGGGCGGCGTGTTTCTCGAAATGTACCTCGAGTGCCTTCTGAAGCTCAAGCCTGCTGATTCTAGCAAGATTATTTTTCTTTCGCTAGAGCTATTTGCTACGCTCAAAGATGTAAAGAGCCGCCCAAACATTATCAATACCTATAATCTCGTCAAAACCTTTGACCAGCGAGAGCAAATGTTTAAGAGAATATGCGAGATGGCGAAGAGCATTGGAGAGGATATTGAGTATTCGCTTGAGGAGCTTTTTAACTTCTGCATCAACCCATATATTGATTTGGACGAAGCACTTTGCAAACATTTCATTGAATTGAAAATCACTAATCAATTTGGAATTGAGTTTCAGTTTTCGGAGGTATACGTTGCACTTGCGAGACAAGAAGAACATAGTAGCGGCTCCATCAAGTTCAGCACAAGAGGTGCATTCATCCCTTCCAACGCAGAAAGTTCCATACGCCTTTACACCAATGAGTTTCGCTCAGGGGCGTACATTTTAGATGAAATTGGGATCAAAATAGCGGAAAACATCACACTCCGCTACAAGAAAGGTGCTCTGGTCCCTTCCCCAGACGATACAGTTGTTTACGTTCCTCAAACTGGAACGATGGAGTATGACAATCCGCCTCTGGAGAGATCAAATGAGGTGTTTCATTTTTATCCGTCGCCTAAAACACTCAGAGTGGAGTTTGAGGCTCCGCAGAAGGTTGATCTTGGGTCCAATACTTTAGTTGTTGTCATTTACAATGGGTCGAAGAATGTCGAGGACCTAGAAGTAAAGATTGAAAACCCATCTTATGGATTAAATGTGCAGAATGACCTCAAGACAGTCCAGTTCCAAGCAATGAAGGCCAATAGCATCAATCGGCATGTTGTCGAGTTCGACATTGATAGCAAGGTCGTCGAAATAGTTGCAAACTGTTCATACAAGATTGGAGAAGAAAGCTTTGTGTCCCATTTTGAAGATTACTTTGATACCAACCTACTGATTTTCATCTCAGTCCAGGACATCTTCCGGTCGTCTACCATATATGCCAAGTTTCAAATTGGATGCGTGGAAGCAACTAAACCAGTGAGGGTGACGGACTGCAGATTCACGTGTCCGAACGATAAATACGAGGTGAAAAGTCTGTCGCTTATTGCGGGTCTGCACGAGCCTTTCTTGGTCAGTTCCGATCAACTGACATTTGTCTTCTACAAGCTAATCCCCAGATCTGACGACTTGAGCCAGTCGGACACATTGGACTTGAGTATCACGCACTCAAACCTTCAAAATGAATGCGAGCAGCTAGTCAAGTTTGTCTTGCAAAAAAAGTTCTTGGAGCATGGCTTTGAAAAGTATGTTTTGATTGCTTACTTGGTTGTGCCTGAAATGAAATTTGATCTCTTTCAATTCGGCGTTGAGGGGCTTTTACTAGTCAACAACAAACTGGATTGCAAAATTGCGATGCACACGACGTTGAGCACTCATGTCGCCCCGGAGCTTCGAGAACAGTTGTTGGAAAGCTTCATGGCTATATTCGAGGGATCAACGGTGAAGTTTCCCAACGAGGCGTGTGATTCAGTCAAGAAACAGGTTCTTCAGATTCCTGTGGCCGTGCCATATCTACACATGCTACACCAGGTGAAATTTCAAATCGAAAGAGACTCTCTGTTTGTGGTGGGCGAGCCCATCGTGGCCAAGGTAATAATACTGTCCACATCACGATGGTCATTGACAAAAACCGACGTAGGGTCGGGGTGTTCGTCTCCAGGAGGGAAAACTAATAAGGCGACGCATTTCGAGATATCGATGATTAATGAAGAAAACTGGCTCATCTCCGGAGTACTCCACCAAGAATTTTCTGTCGTTGATGGACACTCTATCAAGGAGATAGACGTCTGCTTGGTGCCATTAAATGTGGGCGAACTTCATTTCCCCAAAATAGAGATCAAATCAGTGGATCCTGCATGCTCATTGGACGTGGTGCATGAAAATGCATCTGAAACAATTTTTGTGACTCCAGACCTAAAGAGCATCAGTGTCACTTTCTAGCATGAAAAATCATTGTCACCTTGAACCGCTCGGTAGCACCAGTGTAGGCGCCAGTTTCGCAGCAATAGCGAGTGCGACCGTGGTCACGTGCGCGAAAACTGCAGACGCTTGGTCAATGTTAGCTTTTCGTAGGCTACTCCCACATGCCTGAGGAAACAGTTCGTCTTCAAATACCGCATTATCCGCCGTTTCAACTAAGGTCATCGCTCATAGACAAGGACCCCGTGATTTGGGCCCATCTATTGGAGGGCTATATCCAGCTATGTCAGGTGTTACTCACAGGCGACATCAGACTAGATGTCAAGAGCCAACAGCAATGGCAACTATTTCTCAAGGGATTCCTATCGGAAACTGCGGAAGAGAAGACCAAAATCTTCTCTTTGGGTGCCATAAACCCGGAGATCAAGGAAAATACTGCAGTGTTAAGGGCTTTTGTCTTCCAGCTCGTATGTGATTATGGCGTGGTGAAGCTTGCGTTTACTGGCGAGTCCCTCTGGAACTTTGTTTTGGTGTACGCCGAGAAGAATACCTCCTTGGTCCGAAAAATCCTCAGCGGTGCCCACGTGTCGAAGTTCAATGATAACAAGAAATCTGGCAAGATATCGCTGGTGCCTGTGCTTGAAAAATATTTGCTTTCGCAGATCACCCTGGGTAAATTTCTGCGAGAGTACTTGAAGGCTTTTTCGATGCTTTTGGGCCAGCACATTAAGACATCGAATCAAAACAGCATCAACGTCACCCAAGGAGCCAACAACGGTAAAAAAGTGCTCGCCAAACATAAGTACAATCAAAGCGCCTCGGGAGCTTTGCAATTTGCCGAGCATTTTGTCACTGAGCACTGGTTGAGAGAACTTGAAGAGTTGTATGCTGGAGGAAAAAGTGTGAACGCCGAAACCATCAAAAATTGTATGATAGTAAGCGTTTTGTCGCTCTCAAGTGCCAAGTTGGCCAAAATCCTTTCCACCATCGGCATCAATGGCCCGGAATCTCTCCTGGTGTCGCCATTACTAAGTGCAATAATATTATCTGACGCTTACAAGAGTTTGGTGCCGGGTCTTGAAGAGCGGCTTCCCTTCTTGAAGAATCTCTACTCAGCTGAGAATATCGATGAAAGCAGCGTACATTCCTTGGTCGACATGTTCCCGGATCTCACTGAAAATCAAGCAAAACATCTCCTTCGCCAACACAGCAGTCTTGAAGAGGCCACACACATGCTATTAGAAAACCCATCATTAGTGGGCGAAATTCCTGATACCGTGGAACTGAAGCAACAACCATTAAAGATTTCTGATAGTGAACTTGCGAGAGGAATCGAGCGTTTCAAGCTTGGTAAAAATGATACATTCTCCGCCGTCACAAAAAAGGTGGACACTATCCCCAAAGACACCCGAAACCACACCTTAACTGCGGCTTTGCGCCTCTTGTACGATAGCGATGACGATGAGCACGATGACACTTACGATGCTCAGGAGAGCACCCTGGGAGCCGCTTTTCTGGAGTTCGACAAGAAGACAAAAGGCAAGGAAAAAGCCAGGCTAGTTGTGTTTGACGACGACGACAAACAGGGTGCCCAACTTAATGAGCAGGACAAAACTGAGGTAACTCTCTTTCGATATCTTACAGAGGAGGGCGACACATTGTTTGAGAGGTCGGCCAGGAAAAGTGCTAAAAGAGAGGAAATGCGGGCAGCAACCAAGTGGACTGATGAGCAGATCGAAGGATGGTCCCGAATGCTCAAAAGAACCTCGAAAAGATTCCGATTATTGGGAGAACTTTATGCGAGGGAGCTTGAAAAGCTGCGAAAACAACCAGTTCCTACGGATGATTCCCCTGGAAAACCCAGAAAAACGCCCAAAGAAGACTCTAGTGTGCTTAAGAATAATCGTGGGGCGTCTAAGGAAGAAAAGGCCAGAGCACAACGTAAAGATGAAACTAATAAGGCAAAGAAAGCTAATCACAGCCGCAAGAGTGGTCATAGCAAAAAAACCAAAGCAGAGCTTGTGGGTATGCGTGAGTAGTGGATTTACTCTTCAGGAAAATTAATTTAATTGAGGTTCTTCTTACTACCAGCCATGGTCGAACAACATGGAAACGGACTCACCGTTGTGTATTCTCCTGATGGCCTCTGATAGGATTCTCGATACATCCAAAATCTCCATCCGATCGGCACCCAAAACCTGCACGTTTTCAGTCTGTGGAATACTGTTTGTGGTAATAATCTTATTGATGTCCGACACTCGAAGCTTTTCTATAGCATCTCCACTGAAAATACCATGAGTCACCAAGCAGTATATGTACGAAGCACCATTTCTCTTGAGAAGCTGCGCAGCTTTCGTCACGGTCGTGCAGGTATCAGCAAGATCATCTATAAGCACGCAAACTTTTCCCTTGACGTCGCCCACGAGCATAGAAGTTTTGGAGTTCAGAGACAGAGAGCGCATTGGTATATCTGTTGCCAGCAAGACGGCCGAACCTGTTGTGAAGGGCGACACTCGTATGCTTCTTTCTTTGTGGATCAAAGCAAATGAGCAGCCCAAGGCATCAGCAATAGCTGTAGAACGCTTGGCCCCTCCCGAGTCGGGTGACACGATCGTGCACTCGGTGTAGTTTGGAATGTAATCCACAATGTACCTTTTGAACAAAGGCATCAGGTACAAGTTATCCACCAGAATGTCGAAAAAGCCCTGGAATTGGGGGTCGTGCAAATCCATGGTAATACATCTGTCTGCACCCGCCGTGATCAATAAGTTAGCGACAAGCGTGCCATTCTGACTTACCCATTGCTTGTAACCACTGGCATCCCGACCGCCACCGTCCACTGAGCCCAAAGTCTCTGTGCCTGCAGCATTAGTGCTCATTCTCCTTGGCTGGTTTGAAAGCTTGGCTAGAAGTCCGTGTGCAGCCAGTGCTTCACGTGCTTCCATTTCCACCTTGGGGTTTTCCGGTTGCCTGGAATAAGGGAAGAATGGTAAGACAGCAGTAACTCTTTTGGCACTGGCAGTCTTACATGCAGATATCATGATTAAAAGCTCCATGAAGTTATCATTGACCTGGCCGCATCCACTTTGGACTATAAAGACATCCTTCTCCCTAACGGAGTCTTTAATCTCTATAGAAGTCTCCCCATTGGAAAACTTCTTCTGCTCAATGTTGCCTTTTTGGAGGGTGAGGTTTCTGCATATCACGTTTGTGAGACTTGGAACCGAGCTGCCCCCAAGGACAACGACATCTTTCATTGTTGCTGGTAAATCTATCATAAAATTTGAGAGCGCGCGCAGAACGTGGTGGTGTAAGCACGTGATCATCATTTATCAGTGGAATATTGAAGACTCGAAATATTAAAAGGTACCAGTAGTCATGTTTCGTGGGCGCATATCATGGCCTTTCATAGACGCACTTCATAGGACCCTGAAAAGGTGTTATACTTGACCCACTTGATGGTGCGGTAGTTTGAGCGCTCGCTCACCTTCAAGTACTTCACCTGGAGCCCAGAGGCACTATACATGTCCAAGCTAAAGTCAAGCGTGATCTTTGGTTTGAACCAGCCGCTGTCATTGAAGGTGTCTATGGAGATGAGGTGCTCCAGGTCACCATAGAACTTGGAGAACTTCCAATGCACGGCATTATCTTGGGGATCGAACTTAGCCTTGCCATTTGAGCAGCTGATAGCCTCTTTGCCAATGCTTTGGGGGATGATGATTTTAAGAGCCACTCCAGAAGCAGCGCTCTTGGAAGAAAAGTTGGAGCGGACGCGAATCTTCAAGTTCACCAAGCCATCGGCCTCCACGATCTCGGGGGTGATGGTAAATGGCAGCGCAAAGGAGTCTTTGATATGGTATGTCATGAGCTGGAAGCTTCCGTCGGGAGGCACAAAGCGTATAACTCTCTCTGCATCATACATGGCCAAATCCACGCACTTATGGAACTTGAAGTCGTCCAAGGTGAGGGACCGGACACGGTGCTGTAAGTTTTCGCTTGAGAAGCCAAAGCGACACACGGGCATTCCAGAAAGATGTGAGCGCATGTTAATGGCACCGTCAATGTGAGACCGAAGAACATTGCCTTTTCCGTCCATTAAATGTGTGATTTTCTCGTCCACATTGAGGAATACCTCGTTCTTGCGGTACTTGATGTTGTGATCTCGCCACGAGATCTTGGCGGGATCATATGCATCGTCCATGGGAGAAGACGTATCGATTTTCTCCAATGTGGACTTTGGCTTCCACGAATAATCCTCCTTCCCCAGAGAGATGGTCTTGAGTCCTGGCAACACCGAGGCAAGGTAGGAGGGCTCCAAGTTGATGGGGTAGCCGAAATCCACGGACTCGGTCAAAATATCGTAGATGGTGACGAAGTTACTCGTAATGTCTTCCTCCGCCAAATTACTAGCCGAGCCCTTGGAAAAGAGATGCTTCAAGAGTGACTCCAAGTTATATAGAAATTCCAAAATCAGCAGGGAGTCCTGATTAGAGCGTACCACGGCGACGATCCAAAGCGAGCCAGATTGGATATAGAGGAACGACGTCAGGCCTAAGGTTAGCACGGGCAGCCGGTTGTCAGCAGAGGCGGTTGGCTTTAGGGCGGCCGTCCCGGCAGCGTTTATCACCTGGATGCGAAACACATCAGCCACATTTTTGCGCACGCCATCCAGATAGAACTTCGACATCAACACATCGCCTTTGGCGTTGGCGATTAGGATGGCCGTGATCATGGGTGTTAGAAGAGAACACTGCGCACACTGAAGCAGGTGCGCGCATTGCAATATGCGACGTGACAACAGCAAACAGAACAGCTCAAATAGAAGCGGCAAGGTGGGACGGATGGGAGGTGAAGCTGGGAATGGAGTAAGGGTACAGGTGCAATGAGGTAAAAGACATGTAGTAATGGTGAGAAGACTAGAACCAATGTGACAAGATCCGACTGGCTGGCTAGCACGCTACACACCGATGCGTGTGTCGAAGGCTTCCACGCTCAGTAGAGGCGATGCGACGGTGCCAATACAGATTTGCATTGAGCCGAAGTGAGTCAGATAATAGCTGAAGGAAGGGGCTTGTGGTTAGCTACCAGTGGAGCCACAAAGTCTGGCTAGACAAGAGCCAGGCATAGAGAAAAGAGTGGGGCATAGAGGGAAGAGTGGGGAAAAGACGCAGACCAAGGCGCGTCATGACTCACTGCCGTTCATGGGCACTCCCTCACTTGCGTACCCCGGATTTCAGAAACTAAGCGCGGAGCTTTGAAGGACCGGTTGCGGCTCTGGGAGCTTGTGTAAACAGAATGCCTGGAGTGCGACACTGCCACGCAGTTGACTGGGCGGCTGCAGTTATAGCCCGGAACTTCACGGACGTGATGCTGCGGTACCTCTAAGAAGCCGACCCCGCTTAGCCTTCCGCCGCTAGAAGCGAGTATCATTTCCAAATTATCATATCGGAGCTCGTGGCTGGCAAAAGTAATGACGCAAAATATTCTACAACAGTTAGAACCGTTGTAGGAACTACTGTTGAAACAGCTGATAGTACATAATTCGAATAGTTTCCGAAACAGCTGTTGATGCAGTTGCTAGAACAGTGGCTAGGTTAGTGGCTAGGATCCCGTGGAAGTAGAAGAAGATTCGCTTCAAGATGGTAGCTAGAGTAATTTTAAAATGGCTGGAACAAGGTGTCAAAATTGTGACTGGAACAGTTTCAAAATGGTGGCTACAGCCACTGTTTCAAATTGCTTGTACTATGCGATTCGCAATAAGTAGTACAGTTGCATCATAGCTGGAATTGAGTGGAATCCAACGGCAAATCCAATGTTGGTGCGCTTGCTATCCGTAGGCGGACTACGTGTATATGGGTACATGTCTCAAGTCCCACATTGTGGGTGAAGCTGAGGTAGTATTTCTTTTTTCGGGGTTTGTATATAGTGACTTAGCATTTGGGCGGAGCAGGTAGTAGCGACGCCGCGGGGGACTGCTTCGCCCGGCCGTGACGGCTCCCTCATTCGCGGCATTGTTGAGGACATGTGGACAGAATGTGGGGCACCAGCGTTCAATTTTGACCCCAGCGTCTAATCCAAAATCCGCTTTTTTGTTCCCGAGATGCCAACAGTACGACCAAAAGCGCCGCCCGAGTGCAGCACAAAAAGCAAAGGGGCCACTGCACCCACGACCGTGTTGGAAAAAGGTTCTCTAAATTTGTGTATGTGTTCAAACGGCGGCGTTGCGTGCCGGCCCCTGGATTCGTAGCCGCCTGTGCCGCTTCAAAGGCCTTGCGAATTTTTCGGCGAGGCTTTTTTGTTTCTTTTTATTTTTTGTCCTGCCAGCCTGCCAAGTGCTCTACTGCCGTAAATATCCCCACAATGCCGTTACTCGCTTCTACACAAGAGTACAAGTATAAATAGTGCACCCGGGGCCCTTCTTGTACTCAACACAAAACATCTCTATTCACACAAAACATCTCTATTCCTTGAGTTTTCAAGCAGATACCTTCGTCTTAAACTGCCCAGATTGCATACAAGACCCTCCCCCTATCAGGACTCCCCTATCAGGACTACTTGCAGCGGATACAGGTCTGGAACACGCATACAAGTACTTAAGCTCCCACACCTATTCAATTCCTCTGTCCATATTTCAAAAGCATCTTGGCGTCAGTATGGACTTATCGAAGCTCAGTATCAAACCAGATAGTGATGACGCGTCGTCGGTCCACTCGTTTAGAAACGACTACATCGAGACCCCCTTTTCTGGGAAGCTGGAACAGTTCGAGCAAGTGCTCGATATCTTGGACTCTACAGGCTTTATTCCAGAAGCTTTAATTGAGCTGGAGGCAAAGTGGTTTTACTCGAGTTTGGGCATTGATGATGTTTTCTTTGCCAGAGAATCGCCGCTGGGAATAGCCTCGCATATCCACTCCCTATATTCGTGCAAGGTGCAGGCGTTTGCATCGGGCGTAGGTGTGGAAGACCAGCCTTTAATTCGCTACAAGAGGGAGGCCGACGACCATGCGGTGTTTTTCGACACCACCGTCCAAGACAAGCAATTTGCAACTAGCAACTTTAACGAGTTGATAGACGACAAGTACATCGACTCTTCAAGCGGAACGAATGCGTACAGACTCGAGTACTTCTCTGCTCCCTTGAACTACGACTCTGATCCCATATTATCTGGTGTGGCCCAGAAATTGGTCCCAGGCTCCCCTTCGGCTGTCGCTTTTTCGCAGCAAAATGTCAAGTGTAACTTCGTCTACAAGACGAACTACCCTCACAATGTGACGGACCCAAACGAGACGGACATCTCCAAGATTGGCGATGAAACCTTCTTGAAAATTGCTTCCGCCCACACTTTGTCTCTCTATGCGGATATTATCAAAAGCGTCGTGAAAGCTACAGGCCCTGTGATCAAACACCATCCAATTGAAGATACCGAAGAATACAGAGTGATTATTGGATACCGTCAAAGAACATCTCCTCATTACAACTCCTCGCTTTCCGATTTAGCCAACTACTACAAATTGACTACCGTCAGCAAATACGTTGAACAGTTTTCTAATGGTGTTACAATTATTTCTATGTACATCAAGGCCAACAAGTATGCAGCAAAAAAGACTCCAGTGGATTTGCTGATATACCAGGTGATCAAAGAGGCCTCTCTTCTTTACTGCATTCCTCGCAATTTCTTTCACGAACTTTTTGTCAAGAATGAGTTATCTTTGCAGGAAAGCATTTACGCCCAGTGTGGTGTGATTTTCGTTACCCACTTTCTCAACAGATTGGGTCCTGAGTATACCAAAATTTCCCTGTTGCTTGATCCCTCAAAACTGATCCAACATGCCGAAGTCTTGAACTCGTTGAAGAAACGCTTGCGTGCTGAAACCTACACTCAAGCATTTATCAAGGAAGTGTTCTCTACTAGAAAGGAAATAATCCGCAAGTTGTACCGTCAATTCGCTGATGTACATTACATTAGGCTGTCGATGGAGAAAACATTGTCTTACCAAAGACTTTCCCAAATTACTCCGGTCGGAACTGAAGAAGAATTCACTGAATTGTTGGGCAGAGAATGTTCCCAAAATGAGCACCATGCAGTTGTTTTGAGGGCTTTGTTTATGTTTAACCAATCTGTGCTCAAGACAAACTTCTATACCTCCACTAAGGTTGCCATTTCATTCAGATTAAATCCTTCTTTCTTGCCCAAGTCCGAGTACCCAGATACTCCTTTTGGAATGTTCTTCATTGTTGGTTCAGACTTTAGGGGTTTCCATATTAGGTTCAGAGATATTGCTAGAGGCGGTATTCGTGTCGTGCGTTCAAGATCGATCGACGCCTACAATGTGAACGTCAGAAATCTCTTTGATGAGAACTACAACTTGGCATCTACGCAACAAAAGAAAAACAAAGACATTCCGGAGGGAGGTTCCAAAGGAGTCATTTTGCTCGATCCAGGTGTAGCCCAAGAGAATCCAAGATCTTCTTTTGAAAAGTATATCGACTCTATGATCGATTTGTTGCTCAAACAACACATTCCAGACGTGAAGGAGAGCTATGTTGATCTTTACAACAAGCCCGAAATATTATTCTTGGGCCCAGACGAAGGCACAGCAGGATTCGTTGACTGGGCAGCCCTTCATGCTCGAAGCAGAGGAGCCCCATGGTGGAAATCGTTCTTCACGGGCAAGTCGCAACAGATTGGAGGCATTCCACACGATGAGTATGGAATGACGACTCTTTCCGTTAGAGCATATGTGAACAAAATTTATGAAAAGCTTCAAATCGACAATAGCACAATTAGAAAGGTTCAGACGGGTGGCCCAGATGGAGATTTAGGATCCAATGAAATCAAGCTTTCACGGGACGAAAACTACGTCGGAATTGTTGATGGTTCGGGTGTGCTTGCAGACCCTAAGGGATTGGACAAGGCTGAACTTCTTCGTCTTGCAGGAGACAGAAAGATGATTGAGAACTACGACAGATCAAAGCTCTCGAAGGATGGCTACATTGTTTTGGTGGAAGACATTGATGTGGTGTTACCCAATGGTATGAAGATTACATCTGGAGTAAGCTTTCGGAATACATTCCACACAATGCTCAAGGATATCTATGGCACCAACGGTGTTGATTTATTTGTTCCTTGCGGTGGTCGTCCAGGGGCAATTGACACCAACAATGTGATGAGTTTGATTGACGAGAAGACCGGCAAAAGCATCATTCCGTACTTTGTGGAGGGAGCTAATCTCTTTATTACCCAGTCGGCTAAGCTTATCTTAGAGAATGCAGGCTGCATCATTTTCAAAGATTCGTCAACTAACAAGGGAGGAGTCACCTCCTCGTCTTTGGAAGTCCTCGCTGCGCTCTCTTTCGACGACAAAGGTTTCTTAGAAAATATGTGTGTCAGCAGCGACGGCCAATTGCCCGACTTCTACAAGCAATATGTCTCGGAGGTGCAGAAGAAAATTGTTTCCAACGCACAAGCAGAGTTCGAAGCTTTGTGGATGTTGAAGCACGAGACCAAAGAACCTATTACGGAATTATCAGATCAGCTCTCGAAAGCGATCAACAAATTGGCCGATGAATTGGCGCTCTCCAACGAATTGTGGACCGGAGACCAAGAATTTAGAAATGCGGTTTTGGTGGACGCTCTTCCCCCACTTCTCTTGAAAGCTATCGGTATCAAAAACATCTTGGAGAGGGTCCCCGAGACGTACCTCAAGGCTTTGTTCGCCACGAACTTGGCCTCCAAATTCGTCTACACTAGAGGTGTCGACTCTAATCCAGCCAAGTTTTTGGAGTTTATCTCTTCTCTCCGCAAAGAATTTGTGGCTCAAAATCTCTTGTGAATTCACTATATAGTCCATTGAGTCCACGGATGGAACCTTGTTCTGCATTCAAAATGAGGGCGCTAAATATGAAATTCTGAAATGTTATGGAATGTAAGACGCCTTCTTCCTCGCAAAACCTCTACCAGTTGGGCGAGCCTAACAACTGGACCACTGAACCACTTTCGAACGTTTAGCTGCTCGATTTGACCTCATCCATGATTTCCTTCTGAGCCACGACTTCCTCATTGATCTTGGTGGTAACGTAGTCTCCCAACAACGCAAAAACAAACGTGGAGCCAGCAATGTAATACCTTGCTTTGACGGGCAAGTTGGTCCACCTCTGCCACAAGCTCATTTTGATTTTGCATGCTGTGGAGGTGGCTCCCGATGAGCACGTGGCGTGCGCAAACCAAGACTCCTGGAGCCACTCCGGAGAAATTCATTTGCAATCACGAGGAATCTTGCTGGCAATTCCCAATCTTAATGGCCTCCTTTCATTCTCTTCTCCTGGCTAAACTGCCAAGTTTTTTGAGCTTGACTAGATCTTGTACACCTGCCCATCTGCTCATGATCGCGTTTCCCCACATTCCATTCTGCAAATCTACTCATTCACTTGTCGATGCAGTACACTCGCTTGTTCAAAATGTTGCACTGTGAGATACATCCGTACATCACAGTACAGAGATGCTGATGCATGGAAGGTACGACCCGTACCTCAGGAGTGCAGATAGGCCATCTGTTCCCTCATTTCCGATTGGACTGGAACATTCTAACACGTGACAGGCCAATGAGGAGCGGAGATTCAACTCCGCCCGGTCAGGTATAAATAGAGAAGCGGGAGCGCGGATTGACAAAAGCATTGATTCTGTGTGGTCAATCACTGAACCCCTAGTTTAGTATTGAGAGGAATATATTACCATGACCATTCTTAGGCGTAAATATTAGCATGCCTTTGATACTCATATACCAGCATCATTGAAGACAGAGAACCACCATGTGCAGGCCAAGAGAAGTGCATGCGCAACACAAAAGACCCTCATTTTGGCGTACACTTAGCACATAAAAAGCAAGTGCCATGCAGGTGTCCAGGCTTCTTGCCAAAACTGTGACCGACTTGCCCCCATGTTGCCTCAGAGTGTGGCCAAACGACCATTCAATCATCTTCTTGGGGACATACAAATTGGAGGAGAGCTCAAAAACCCGCCATGGCTCCATAGAAATACACAGGCTCAGCAATGGGCGGTTTGAAAAGTTGGGTCAGACACATGTTGACCTGGCCATCTTGGACCTCAAGTTCAGCCCCACAGACCCGCTGCTTCTCGTCTCGGCGCAATCCACCGGTGAAATCCTAATATGGAAATACGACGGGACATTGGAGCTTCTCCAGAAAGTTCAGGTGGCCGAAAAAGATATTCTCGTGACGTCGGTATATTTTTCTCCGGGTGACGAAAATAGTTTGCTTGCAACACTCACCTCAGGTGAATCGCTAGTGGTGGACTTGAAAACCCTCGATTGTAATAGATTGAGTACCCAGCACAGTTTGGAATGCTGGACTGGTGCTTTTGGAGAGCTAGGGCCTTCCAGAAATGTAGTGTTCACTGGTGGCGATGACGCAGTCCTCATGGCCCATGATCTTCGAACCAAGGACAAAATCTGGGCCACCAATCACCGGCATCACGGTGCAGGCGTGGTGCTGATCTTGTGCCCATCCCCACGGTGGTTGCGTCTGCGCCCAAACGATTTGTGGACTGGCACTTACGATGATCACTTGCGGGTGTTTGACTTGCGGAAATTAGACGGGGAGGATGGGCCATATTTATACCAAAGCTTGCTTCCTACAGAAACATACAAGGAAAACTTGAACGGCGGAGTATGGCGGTTGATTCCCGCGCCTGACTCTGACAAGCTCCTAGCATGCTGCATGTACGATGGAGCACGAGTGATCGAACCCGATAATGGCAAGTTCACCGTTTCCAGGTACTTTAAAGAACACCACGAGAGCATGTGCTACGGAGGAGACTGGGCAGAGCTGGACACAATTATAACTTGCTCCTTCTACGACAAAGTTGTCCAGGCATGGCTGCCCTCACTTACTTCCTGACGCTAAGTACTTACTCATTTAGCAATCACATTGTATTCAATACAGAGGATGGCCCTATATCGTTGATAAGTCTAGTGGCACCGACGAGCCTCTTCCACTGGGGTACAACTTCTCCTTTCCCTCGAACCTCCTGGGATTGGGTAGAGCATTGCTGTTAATAAATTTAAAGCGTTTGTCATCAATCACAAGTTTTTCTGGAGCACTATCCTTTGTTCGCTGGTTCGGGTTGATGGTGTAAGCCAGCGCTGAAATTTTGCGAAGCGTCAGTCCAGCGGACTGTTGTTGATCTAGCAGGGATGGTGGTGGCGGAGGAGCGGCCTTTTTTGCTTTGGAAGGTATGCTACTAGGGCGGCTAGGGCGATTCGATGGCGCGACATGGGGCACTGATGGTGGTGCAGCAGAAGGTAAAGAAGGAGGCGCAGGAGGCGCAGGAGGAGTTTGAGGAGTTTGAGGAGTTTGAGGAGTTTGAGGAGCTGGGGGAGCTGGGGGAGCTGGGGGAGCTGGGGGAGCTGGGGGAGCTGGGGGAGCTGGGGGAGCTGGGGGAGCTGGAGGAGTTTGAGGAGCTGGAGGAGCTGGAGGAGCTGGAGGAGCTGGAGGAGCTGGAGGAGCTGGAGGAGCTGGAGGAGCTGGAGGAGCTTGAGGAGCTTGAGGAGCTTGATGAGCTGGAGGAGCTGGAGGCACAGGCAAATTGTTGCCACGGGCTTGAACATTACTCCTTGCATTTAGCTCATCTAAAAACGATGTCCCATTACTCCTAGGAACAGGTGGGGTATGTTTAGGAGGCAAAATAGAAGGTGGAGCACCAGCTGAAAATTGAGGTGCCTCAGATGTGATGATAGGCTCCACTTGAGCCATATCACGGGCAGGAACGCCAGTAGATTGACCGTCCACAACATGTGTCTCTTTGCGCTTCGCATTGATCTCCGAAAGGAAAGGCAACGCCCCAGGGGCTATACTTTGTGATTTTTGTGCGGCGTTACCGGAAGTGAAGATTCCTGGAGGGGGAGGGGGTGGTGGTGCAGAAGCTGATACACTCTTCAGAGAGGGCTTCGCTTGGGGCACCGGAGGAGGAGGAGGTGGTGGTGGCGCCGGCGGAGTGGAAGAGTGGGAAAGGACTGGGGGGTTGCCAGCACCCAGATCAGACCCTGATATTGAATGAGACCCTGTACCCTTGGAGTTTATCTCAGCTAAGAAGGGCAATCCCGCGGGAGGCCCTGGGGGTGGCGGAGGTAACGAAGATGCTGAGGGAACAGGCGGGGCTGAAGACGGGGGAGGAGGTGGCACTGATGCCGGAGTAGGAGGTGTTGGTGAAGGCACAGGTGGTGGTGGAGTAGGTGCAAGTGGCGGGGGTGGAGGTGCTGCAAGAGGTGTAGCTTGTGATGAAGCTGACTTTCCCTCGAATGAGTTTGCCGAGGAAATAGAGGTGCTCTTTAAATGCGACAGTTTCTTCGGACGAGAAGGCGGCACTTTAGGCACTTTGAGCGAGCTGGCAGGGGCGGGTGGTGCCACAGGCGGCAATGGAGGTGGCGCAGCGCCCGGAAGAGGCGGAGGAGCTCCTGGTAATGGAGGCGGCTGACCTGAGGGGGTTTTTTGAGAACCTTGTGATTGGGCTGCAGATTTTAACACTGGTGTTGGTGGAGATGAAAGGTTTGCTGGAGTGGGAATGTTTGGGGCACTAGGGGGAACGATACCGCTTCGATTGTCCTTCACTGATTTGAGTTTGGGAATGCCTCCGGCAAAGATGTCGCCCAATTGGGGAGCAGCGGGAATAGGGGAAGCGGATGACAGACGCAAGTTACCGGAAGGTTGTGGGGGAGCCGTGCTCACTGACATCTTCAGATCAAGAATTGGCTTGGACTTATCCACGGTGACAGCCTTCTTCAAGGTGGTGCCCTTTTGAATTGCTCCTAGCAAGGCTTCTCGTCCAGCCATTGGCGCAGGGGGTCTGGATGGAGTACCAGAGGGAGGTCCCCCCATGGGTGGAGGAGGTGGTGGGGGTGGTGGTCCTGCCATGCTAATGGTTTGAGGATGTTTGGAGGTGAAGTATGGAGTATGAAGGCGAGGGTTGAAATTAGGTGCGCGCCAGTCCGGTGTCTGCTGGGGCAGTGTCAGGAATAGCGTGACCAACCGGAAGCGATTGCTTGGTACAGAAGGTAGGTCTAGGAAAATTTTAAGTTGTCTTGAAGCTTGTAGCACATCTTTGATGGATATAGTGTCAGAACCCGAAATTCGTACTCATAACAGGTTATAGTACGGGGACAACTATAAGCCAGGATTGGTGGCGCCGAAATTAATGAAACTGTTAGATAAGGACCCATTTGCTTTCACCCAATTCAGATGAATAAATGCAATTGAAACAGGTACTCTGACATATTATATTAGGAATACTCAGCCAGCTATATACAAGCGTGAAGGCCTCTGGAGCGGTAGACGCAGACCCGAAAGAGGTGTTGGGGGGACGTTACTGCTCCACATTCAATTGTACGTCATGGCCAAGTTCACTAGAAAATTCCTGCTCAAGCAATTCAGTCAACAGGGTGTTATCCCTCAAGGTGACCCATTTGCCGCGGATCAAATCATACCGCTTGGGGCCACTGATCGGACTGCTAAGCCAAATCTGCTTATTCGGAGGCTGCTTGTTGATGACGTATGTTTTCCCCGAGCTAAGGGTCACGGTCATCACGCCCTGATTGAGCTCAGCATCGATATCCGGATAATGCTCGCTGAGACCTTCTAGGTCATCGCTAAGAGTCTCCAAGTATTCGTTGGAGATTTTGTTGTAGTCTATGTCGGAGATATTATCGATCAAATGACTAATATCCGTGCCGTCCGTGGCTAATGAGTAAAATCTGGAGCTTTGGGGTTTGATGTGTGTGCTCACTCTTAAGCTTAATCGAGAATGGACTGTAGGGGCTGCTAATCTAGGCGAGATGCGGACAGCAGCTTTGACGTATGTGGAGAATCTAAACATGCAAAGAGTGAAGCTTGGTAGCGTATTTGCGACAGGGAGTAAGGGGCAATTCTTGACTGCGTAGAGCTGGTTGTCCTAACTGTGGTGCGCGCAAAGTGTATGGTGCGAGGCAAGTGCGTGATGTATGGGGCGTTGAATGCGGTGCGTGCAATGCGTAGGTGGGTGAAAAGCGTGGTATGGCACGTGATGTCTAATTAAAATTAGTGAAAGTGGCTCGTAAAAAAATTATGATTAAAAAATCAAAACAAAGATATAGTAAAGCTGCATAGCCATCACACTTACAGTCCGGAACGGTTTAGCAGGTGATTTCAAAACCGCGCCATTTCATCACAAAAGCGTGGCTGGAAAATGGAAATCTAATAGGTCATAAGAGCAAGGGATATGAAATTTTTCAACTCTATAGTAAAACTTTATTATGTAATTTGTTTTTTAGATTCTTTAGTAACGTTTAGTGCTTAGAGAAGATGTATTCGTAGATGGTCCCTGAAACAAAGGGGAACATCTACATCTATATAGGAAAATTGGCCAAGGCCACGTCACAGCCTTTGGCACCTTACCTCTCGGGATAGAATCTGACGAAGGTTGCATCCGAGAAAACCATCAAATTATGCCGGGAGAACGCCGAGGTT
Organism: Metschnikowia similis; assembly: GCA_002370765.1. Taxonomy (NCBI): domain Eukaryota; kingdom Fungi; phylum Ascomycota; class Pichiomycetes; order Serinales; family Metschnikowiaceae; genus Metschnikowia; species Metschnikowia similis. Next base: position 175,668 of record NKZP01001064.1, read on the forward strand.
GCATCCGATAAGCTACAAATGATGTTTTCACGTCAAAAAGGTAAGTTTGCAGAATGGGGTAAACACTCTCTTCATGCGGGTTAACGGCGAGTCCGCCTTTAACCGTTCATCTGTTAGACTCTCCATGGGTAGTGTGCACCCATAGGCGCTCAATTGAACTGCGATGCACGACTAGACGCGGTATGACGCCGGATCTTGCCTCTATGTTCGGCTTTTCTTCCTCCCAGCCCTATATCAATAAGCCCTTATATCGATGAGGCTTATCCGGTCGATCACTCCGCATGACAAGCCCGATTAAAGCGTTATCTCCCGATAGCTCGATTAAGGTGGCGCTGTCGCGGCCGATCTTTCTATACAACTCGGATGTGTCCCCCTTGTTTTACGGACCATCAACAAATACATCTTCTCTTAGTCCTTACGCCGTACAAGAACCTGATAACATCGTAGGTCAATTGTTTACGGGTCGCGTGCTGCCCACGGTGGCCCTGACATCAGTAGCAAAAAATTTGAACAATTCGATTATTAAGCATAAGTATATTGAATGGAAAAATGCAATATCGAGAGTGGGTATTTCATTTGGTTATTTATGTTTCAGATTCCTAGTGCTATGGGAAAGTTGTATTCGTTGAATGCAAGCCGACTGAAGATGTGCGGCTACCTTCGGATCTCCGTAGGTGACAAGAGTGTCGCAGACTCCCCGCAGAGATGGTTGAAGATAAGATAGGAAGTTAAAATTGACACGTCATGGTAAGAAGTAGCCGGGGTATTCGGTGCGTAAAATTGCGGTTTTTGTGCGTCTTCGACTTCTTAGAAGATATCTTTTGTGACGTTCCATTAGAGGAACCAGGCGCAGAGGGCAGAGCCCAAATGAAAAATTTCCCATAGCACTGAGGTGCTGAAGCAGCTAACAAAGAGCAAAATTTTTTAAAATAATTCAAGATTCCGGGCTCGAATTACGAGTTTTACGAGGAATTTATTATGGCTATCAGATAATGTATATAGCATTTTCTTCAATGTAACGGGAACCACTTATGTTTTGTGAAGCGACAAGGCCGATAACAAGTATGTGCGGATGTTTTGTAAGGAACCTGCGCGCTTAATGTTGCATCAGGAATTGCCTTGGCCAAGCATTTTTTGGCACCCAGAGTGGCGGTAACCGTAACACTGCATAATTATGATCAGTGCCAAATTTTTATCCATTTATCCACTCAGTCATGTGGCTCTGCGGGGCTCGTAATCTTTTCCAGCCCGCATGCTCCAGTGGACTCATGCTCAAGAAATTTTTGTGCACAGTACCCCGCTCAATGAGGTGCCATATCCGGTGCTTTCGAGTTAAAGTGCAACCACGCTTTTCGAAATCTGGGGACGCAGTAAGGAGCCATACTTTTAGCATCGCCTTAAAGCTGCTTTGACACAGGACTGGAAGCTAAATGGGATACAACCTCCTCGTACAATAAGGCCCCATGACAATCACAAGTCTTCAAAAACGGCAAAAGACTTATGGAGAAGGTCAAAAGATCAAGCTTCAGTCAGATGGGTTACAGACTCGGTGCAAGCCTATTATTCTTGGCTCAACCCCAGCTTCGGAAATACTACATCATTTGCCGCGGAGCGGCTAAACGGACAAGTCCAGATTAAAGAAAGTCATGCGGTACTTCACTGAAAGTCAGTCGACGCCACCCAACCAATGATCTCGTCGAGCACCGAGAAAAAAATTGGAACCAGTCCATGACGAACAGCCATTATGGGTTGCTGTCGAATTCCACATCCCGGGCGGCTTTCAGTGACACCTCAGCCAAGCTTTTTCAAACAGCGGCATTCGCTGCGGCAAGCCTGCATGCACGTCATATAAGTTGCATTAGCATAATCTATGAAGCTGGTTGTCAGACGACATACATCTTACGTTGGGTAAGTTTTTGCATAAAAGGAGGGACTCCCGGTCTACAGCATGATAATCAAGTTTTTTCCCCTCCCCTAGTCTTCATAATAATTATGTCTGAAGAAAAAGAAAAAGAGATCGCATCGAAGCAGTATGCAACAAATCAAGAGCTTGCAGTGTCAACCTCTAATTCATTTACTGACTTGGAAGACGTCCACGAGGACGGTAGAGAACCTACGGAAGAAGAGTTAAAAACGTTGCGGCATGTCTCCGAGCGGATCCCAATGAGCTGCTGGCTTGTTGCGATAGTCGAATTGGCCGAGAGATTCTCCTACTATGGTCTCTCAACACCATTCCAAAACTACATGCAGAATGGCCCTACAGACTCACCTAGAGGTGTATTGAGATTGAAAAACCAGGGAGCCACTGCTTTGTCATACTTCTGGCAATTTTGGTGCTACATCTCCCCCATTCTTGGTGCGTACATCTCAGACACTTACCTTGGGAAGTACAACACCATTTGCATTTTCTGTGGAGTGTACGTGGTAGGAATATTTATTCTTTTCATTACTTCTATTCCATCTATTGCTTCTCATAATGCTTCTTTGGGCGGTTTTATTACTGCTATCATTATTATTGGTCTTGGTACCGGTGGCGTGAAGTCTAATGTTTCTCCTTTGATCGCTGACCAAATCCCCAAAACCAAGCCCATAATTAAAACCTTGAAGTCCGGCGAAAAGGTCATTCAGGATCCCAACATCACCATCCAAAACGTGTTTATGTTTTTCTACCTCATGATCAACATCGGGTCTTTGTCCGTCTTGGCCACAACATCGCTTGAGCACAAGGTGGATTTCTGGGCAGCATACTTGTTGCCTCTTTGTTTTTTCATGATAGCTCCATTGGTGTTATTCTGCGGAAAAAAGTACTACGTCAAGGTTCCTGTTGCTGAGAAGGTCATTGCTAATGCATTCAGATGCTGTTTTATTGCCATGAAGAACAAGTTCAACTTCAGCGCTGCCAAACCCTCCATCAACCCAAGCGCCGAATTCCCATGGACTGATAAATTTGTAGACGAGGTCAGCCGCTCCATCTACGCCTGTAAGGTGTTTGTATTCTACCCTATCTACTGGTTAGTGTACGGCCAAATGATCAATAATTTTGTGTCGCAGGCGGGACAGATGGAGCTCCATGGAATGCCAAATGATATGTTGCAGGCAATCAATTCATTGACAATCATCGTCTTCATTCCTATTTGCGAGAGGTTTGTTTACCCATTCATTAGAAGGTTCACCCCGTTCAAGGCCATCACGAAGATCTTCTGGGGTTTCATGTTCGGTACGGCTTCCATGGCATATGCCGGTATTCTTCAGCACTACATATACCAGGCCGGTCCTTGTTACGATAGCCCCAAGAATTGTGGCCCCGAATTCAAGAATGTACCCAACCACATCCATATTGGCATTCAAATCCCCTGCTATTTCTTGGTGGGTATGTCTGAGATCTTGGCTTCCATCACTGGCTTGGAATACGCATATACCAAGGCTCCTACTTCCATGAAATCCTTTATTATGTCGTTGTTTTTGGTGACCAATGCCGTTGGCTCTGCCATTGGTATTGCTCTTGCCCCCACTTCCCAGGACCCCAAGTTGGTATGGACCTATACCGGTTTGGCCTGTGCCTGCTTCATTGCTGGATGCCTCTTCTACCTCATATTCCGTCATTACAATGACCGTGAAGAAGAATGGAATGCTTTGGAGTACCAAGAAAAGGAAGGCGATGAAATAACCCAGGTTACTTCCAAACAGAGTGCTCTTCAACCGGTACTTTCCGCTTCCCACTCCTTGAGTATTCGTTGAGGGTGCAAGTACAGTATACCATAATTTGTAGTATAACATAAAGCAACTGATAACTTCGGTAAATCTATCCACTGACAATGTCTGCCATGGTCACTCGGTGCTGGCGGGCGCTAGAGCAGAACGCTCATAAGCACATAGTTTGGAACAGTGCTGCAATTAGTTTCCCACTGATTCTATTACTATGTAACCCTGTTCATCATCTCAGTCATGCCTATTCATAGCAGTGTCTATACATACTAGGATCTTGCTGAATGACCTTTTCAATACCCCTCAAACTTGGGCAGACACCCCTCACTTTAATAGTCCTTTGGGGAGTTCTCCACCTGCCTCTGCCGCTGGAAGCCCGTAAATGAACGTGCATAACAGATGTGCTACTAATCTGCATATATCAATTTTCCAGCGCCATCAGATGTCTGTGAGTGTCGCTCATCATGTTTCAGCTCTGCACCCTCAATACATCAGTCTGCACACAGGCTGTTCACTACATACAGAGTAGTCTCAAAAACGCGCATCACACAGTCCAAAAGAACGGGTCACTTGGATGCACCTATATACAAGAACCGCTTTACTTTGCGCCCCACATCTTCTTCACCGCTGAACATGTTCCTCTTGATTATCTTGGTGGCAGTGGTTCTTTGCGCCTTGATACTATACCTTCCTTACGCCGCGGGTCTAACTACGGTCGAGAAGCACAAGCGCAGGAGCGAGAGCACCAAGTCTCAAGCTCTGGCTTCTGAAATACCCGAATATTCCGGTTACATCCCCCCCGACGAACAATTAAAACTACAAAACGAGCGGGAAGCCTCCAAAAGACAGAGTATTCGGGATAAAGTGAAGGTAACTTCCGAAGATATGCCCATTCGTATCCGCTTGCACCAGGACGGTGTTTTGCGGAAGCGTGGTGAACGATCTGTAGGAGACACTAACCCTAACAATTACGATTATGATATTGATGCATTGATCAAAGAAGAAATCGAGGGTGATCAGAAGAGAAACGTTCAAGAATTCTATTCAGCACAGAATCTCGGGGGCGACAAGGAGGCCATGGTTTGACTGCTTTATTGTAAATATACAAGATGTTATGTTCTTTTGTAGTTGTTTAGCGTCAAGTACTCAAGAGAAGATGTATTCGTTGATGATCCCTAAAACAAGGGGGAT
>NKZP01001065.1:0-46475 GCA_002370765.1 Metschnikowia similis
CACTCCTGAGGTACGGGTCGTACCTCCCATGCATCAGCATCTCTGTACTGTGGTGTACGGATGTAGCTCACAGTGCAACAATATCCACGCTGTCGCACGTTTTGTTGGCTGTAAAAAAGGGCCCAAATGTGCATGGCAAAATGCTAAAACAAACTATACACTAAAACAAACTAGACTCGTGTCAGCTTTTGAAAAGGCTGAGCTTAACGGAGATCGTGAATATTTCCACCCTCGGCCAGATTTTTTTAGGCGAGTTGAACAATGTGGGAAGTGGACCCTTTGATTATTGTCTCACTTGGCTAGTCATGGCTGTCTTTTATGATATAAACAATATAGACTACTAAGTGGAATACTGCTACTGGTTGCCTGAGTTCAATGAAGAAGCCAATTTTAGAATTGTTGAGTATAGGTGAGCAGCGTGAATCTGGTTGAATGCTTGCTGCTAGACAATTTAATTGATCAAGGGGATTTGCTCGTTCAGCTGATTGGTGTGGATAGCCAACTACTTCATGTGGATGTTCCTTCAAATGAATGTTCCTTCACGTGGACGTGCCATCACGTGGACGTTCCTTCACGTGGGTGTTCGTTCACGTGGCTCAGGTTTAACCTCCAACCTCCTAATCTCATTTTCTGTGATCCCTGATCATTTTTTATTTTGTTTCCCTTATACCTTTTGCTTCCTTCGTTTGGCTAACTTTATTTTGGCTGCTTAACTCCCATATCGCTAAACCTTTTGTTCTAGCAACAACCACTGAAGCCACGAAGTCTACTATCGACTACTCTGCCCCCATTCATAGTCAAAGGCTCGGTCTAGCAATTCTGGAAAACAGCCCAGGGTATTCGAGACTGAAAAACAATGCCACGCTCCCTTATTGTCTTTTTTGGCATCAGCACTAACTTAGGCTCAAAATTGCCTACTGATTGAAACTTGAGATGGACTTCTTCCAGGATTTGGCTTACTGCCAGCTCAGATTTCTAAGATTGCAGGCTTGGTGACCCAGAAATGCATAGAGATCCAAATTGGTCCCGCTTTAGCTAACTAACCGACTCATAAAAGGACCAAATGTCCTGAATACTTCAGGCTAAGTATTGTGGTCATTACCGTCATTACAGTCAAATCAGTACAATCAGATTACTACAGTCACTACAGTCACAAAGGATACTGACTAATACACAGGTATATTACCACAAACATACAAACACCTAGCCATATTCGACACAAAAAGGCACCTGAAATCAACAAGAAGGCGCTTCAACACAATAAGCTTTTAGCTTTTTTTCACTGCATCCCCGAGAATGCGTCGAATCCGGTGGTGGTGGTGGCAATGACGGCAGAGGTGCCTTGTTCCAGAGGAATGCCTGCATGCACACCGGACCCGTGCACCCCGCGGTCGCACCAAAAATTTCACCCTCCACTTCTCGAGAGCATCAATGAGTACCCTCCGCAACAGCAAGGCCCAATTAAAGGCGGTCAAGCAGCTCCTGGCGCAGATCTTTGGTGAAACATACAATCCTGCGGGGGTCCGCAACGGTGCCAAAGTTTTACGTGCGCCCTTAAAAGGCCCTGCCGCGGCCGCCTACTACGGAAAGAACGACTCCGCCCCCACCTTCAAGGACTTTAAGGAGTGGTTTCCCGAGTTGAAATTGGTCGACCCCAAAGAAGCTTACAGAGTGAAGATGGTGGCGGACAGGAAAAAGAGGAGTAAGGGTGCTCCGAAGAAGAAGAGCAGTTAGTGATGGGCGATGTTTGGAGACCTTCTGGTGCTCCTCTACATTACAGGGAAACCGAGTCATTCATTGACGATTAATCATTGACGATTAATGCATTTAGGAAGGACACCTAATCGAATCATTCCGGTCACGGGATTCATGTCATGACGGCAAAAGACGCCGTTCAGGGTCCTGGGAAACCGTGCTTGTCTTGGCGTTTCACCCCTAGTCTGTACTGGCACATCACCGCCTTTTGTTCTGGAATGTGTCCGTGATCTCGTGCTCAGCAAACAGTGTTTCATCAGACAAAGGAAGGCTCTTTGACTTCAAGGTCGACAAGGGTCTCAACACACGCCGCCACAAAGGACCACCCGGGGTGTCTTCCACCAAACTCACGGCCAAGTTGGCCGCGTCCGTAGAAAACGATACGTTAGTGAAGGAATACCGGCTCGTAGCTAGAATCTGCGGCGCGCCTGCGTGCAACACCAGCACGTGGTCACTGTAGGCCACCACAAAACACGCGTCCACTTCGTATACGTCCAAGAATTTCAGATCCCCGAACACACACAAGTCCGGGGCAAGCAGCGGCGGGCACGATGCTTGGCGCAGGAAAATGCACACGTTCTTGTCGGAGGCGATCACGTGCGTGGCGCCAAACGACACGCCCCGCGACCAGCGGAACTTGGCGGGCGGGAGCCGCGACAAGCGCGAGTACTTGATCTCCATGTCAAGGTCTCGGAAATGCGACCATATCACGCCCTCAGAGAGCCTCAACTCCTGGGGCTTCCCCTGCGAAAGGCTCGCGATATCCGCAACCTGCGTGGCTATGGACGTGGCACGACCCAGGTCGAATGTCTCGCGGTACTTCACAATGTAGTCCCACCCCCGCGTCCCACCCCGCGCCGTTAGACCCCAAAGGGTGCCGAAGGCATCGCCGTCACCTCCCCTGACGGTCAAGGACGGGTGGGCCACGTGAGTGCGGGTCTCGCGGGCCGCGGCCACGCTGCCCCGCTGGTGGATGCCATACAAGTTGTAGACATGGACATCGGGCGCCGCCAAGCGGCTCTCCTGGTCAAGGAGGAGGAGCCACTTCCCCGACTGGGACCACTTTAATTCCGCCGCACCTCCTGCCCCGCTCACAAGCTCCAACGACGCAAGGCGCGTGCACGTGACGCCGTCGGTGTAGAAGTGGGACAACCGGGGCGTAATGTCCGACGAGCGCCAAGACGCCAGCCTCTTGGCCACGTACGGCTGCGCCACCACTGACCAGAGGCACGGCTTGTCCGGATGCACGATCACACGGCTGCATGGTTTCGCCACGGTCACGAGCACCTGTGTGCTGAGGAGCGAGAACACCTTCATGTGGAGGCCGAACCGCGAGAACACCGCAAGCATGGTGGAGTTGGAGTATGCCCCCACGGCGGGCGCTGACCTCCCCGGCGGCCCCAGGGTCTCCGTCGAAGCGCCAGGATCCTGCTTTGCAATAGCAGGGAACCACTCCAAGTGGTCGATTCCCAACGCATCGCCCTCGAGTACCGCCGGATCCTCAGGGGCAGACACCTCCACAGCAACCACCAAATTGGTGCCTGCGCACGACGCCGACACGGCGTACTTCAGCGATGGGTGGCCAGGGAGGATATGCTCCCATTCGATCTGATGCACCATTATGGGCGCGTCGGGTAGTGGCGCCGTGCCCTGGCGCCGGCGGTGGGTAGCAAAGACTTCACGAAGGCTAGTGAATGCTGGCACAGCGCCGGTGTGCAGGAGCAGATGGACTTGGATGGAGTCTCCCTTGACAACTGCAACGAAGAGACCGCAGCGGGAGAGCAGAGGAGAGCTCATGGGATGGGGGGTGCACCTGGGGCGGTTCGGGTCCGGCGTATTGGTGAGGCTGCTATATTGGGCTCTTAATCGAATGGGCAGTCCCGTGCGTGCCAATGGAGCTGGTTCTGGCGATTTCTGGGTTTGGTTCTGGCGATTTCTGGGACTGGTTCTGGCGTTTTCTGGGACTGGTTCTGGCGTTTTCTGGGGGGTGCTGCCAATCGGGCCGGTTCCGTGCCTACTGCAGACTGATAATTGACTGGGGCTTTTCCCGGGCAGTATGCAGGTTGGCGTTGGTGCTGCTGCTGGACAGGCTGGAGACGGTTCTGTGCGGGCTTGAGACGGCTCGGGACCTGCTTGAGGGGGCTCAGGACGGCGTCCATGAGGAGCTCAAGACATGGCCATCACACGCGCAAGCGCCGCGTCCTGCACACAGCCCGGCCCCCCTACCGTTCACAAGGCCCCTGCCCCCAGCTAGACCCTCGAGGCCCCACTCGGCCGCCCGGGTTCTCTTCTATATCCTCGTCCACGCATTTCGGGCCTACCGATACCCCGAGCTTCGCATGTGAGCTCGTCCGTGCCCGGCCAGACGTGTGGTACTGCATACACGGCCTCGCGCTACCACAACATCCCCCCACCATGACCCTCTTCTCCAAAGAAGCTTAGGTATCTCCTCCTGCAGAAACTGAACCCCGGACAAAGCTAGTCCACCGAACACCGCTCCTCGACTTGCTGTCAACACTTTGCACTATTCCCGCTTGGGTCGACCCCGCTTGTGTGCCCCACGCTTGCGGCCCCGCCGTTATCCCGTCTTATCCTCGAGTTTATGGCCCCATATGCCTCCCAAAAAGATCTCTCTGAGAGGCCGCGGCCGGCCGAGAAAGCTGGCCAAAACCAGTGAGGAAGCCCACAACAATGGCAACGAGTCCAGTCAAAATGGCCTGACCTCCAGCAAAAGCGGCCCCCGACGCTCGCGTGACGGCCTACCCGGCATCAAGTATATCCCGCTGCGCCACAACTTTAGCTCCGACGAATCGGACGACTCCATGAATCCGTCTTTACGGTCCAGCCAACCGCAGTCCATGTTGGGTCTGCACAATACCCTCAAGCAGCTTCTCTCGGCCGGCAACGGCCCCTCAACGGAGCCTAACGTCTCCCTGAAGACCCCTACAAAGCGCATGGATGCCCCACGACCGCACGCGACGGGTGTTTCGGGAGAGTCACCCATCAACCTGGCCAGCACGCCCATTTCCCGCTTGAAACGAGTCGCTGCGCAGCTCAATTCTCCCGACTCCTGGGCTCCCTCACCGGCACACTTCCACGACGTCACGGAGGGGCTACCGCGTCCCAAGCGAAGCCGAAATGGTCCTCAAGCGGCCAAGCCCAAAAGGGGTCCGGGAAGACCCCCGAAACTGGCACAGGATAGGAACCGCAACACGAAGAAGGCCGCCGAAGCGATCTCCGAATCCTCGGAGTCTCCCGATTTGAAACATGTGCCCAAAGAAACGCCTGAGTCTCTGGAAGCCTCCAGACATCAGACCCGCGCTGAACCACGGGCTTACTCTGAACAAGTATCCCATCACTTGGTGGATTTGACCGCAGACGATTCGGGGGATTTTGTGGGTTCGAACAGGCGGCGCTCTTCGTATAATAACCGCGGCAAACGACAGCTGTCAGTCGGAAATGGCTTCTCTTCCAAGCCTCACGCTGAGGTCTCGGCTGAAGAGTACTATAAGCTGTTAGACCCGTCGATGCCTGAACCCAACCAGATGCGGCAGCTCTTGACGTGGTGCTTTAAAAAGTCTTTGGAGTCGAATGAGGACCCTGATATGCTGGTATCGAAGGATGCTGAAACTGCCAAGGGAATAGCCAAAATTATCAAGCAGGAGTTACTTGAGGACTTGGCCAAGGGCGCCATCTCCACCAGCTGGTACAGTATGAAAGACCTGCCCACCGAGCTTGCGGGAAAGCGAGTCATCAAGCCCAATCCCTTGAACGAGTCCAACAAGGAAAGTATCGAAGTGTTCAAGCGAAAACTACGCCTGTTGGAGCTCGAAAAGCTTCAGTGGAGAGAGGCGCTCGATTCGCATCTTCGGAGGATCGTGGGGCTTACTAGAATAACCAAGAGAATTGGAAACCACGAGGCAGACAATAATCATCAGGATCATAAGACTGGGGCAACGGAGGAATCTGCGGAAAGCAAAGCAATAGGCTCGACTGGCGTAAGCGAGGAACTACATGCGGGGGCTGAGACCAAGAACGACCCATGCGCAGACTTATCGGCTCTACGAGAGTACCTCCAGCACCGAAAGGGTGGAAAAGACATCTTGGACCAAGTTTTTGGCGGCCCGAATAGCAGTTTGGTCGACAGGTTGGAAAATGCCACCAAAAATACCGAAGAAACGCTTCGAAACACACTTCCCAGCAATATGGACCAGCTTTTCCACATCCTGTACCAGCTCAAACAAAGTCTCGGGTTGATAAGCCTAGTGGAACAAGATCTCTTGTCGGCGCAGGTGGCCAAATTGGTCAAGAGTTTTATGGACCGCAACGAAAAGACCGACAAATGGAGTCACTTATCGACCAGAAACCTCATGAAGGGAATAGCGCTTTTGGACCTGTCCAGGAGGAAGACATGATGGAGGTTTTACCAGACACAACAGATCCGACATGTGGTACAAGCAGTTTTGATGATGAGCGATCGACGTATTCAGAACCAAAATTCAAAAAGACGTTCTTGTTTAATGAAGTTTCGAACAAGAGGGCCAGGCGAACTGGATGTTCTAGCCGGACATAATGGCTTTACTGAGTTTCATTGGCTCACGAAATCCTCACAGGTGTCAACGTCAGAGGCTCGAAAGAGGTTGGTCTGGTAGAATGGCTAGTCAACTTTTATCATCGAAATATTTGACCTGTTTTATTGGACCCCGCTCGAGAGATAAGACGAGTTTCTAGCCCTTCTTCTTAGTGACTCCTTCCATGCTTCTTCCTGGCTCATGCTTAAACCTTCTCCCCAATGGTGCCTCCAGAGGCAAGTGATATCGTCACCTTCTGATCGTGAGGAATTGACTCCTAGTCACTTACATCCATTCCTCCATCATCCAACGAGCGGTGTGTATTTGCAAAGTTGTGTCGTGAGCCAAGAAATAAAAAGTCAGAACTGCATCCTGCTGACATTTTGGGACCAATAGGATCCGAGCCCATGCTAATCAAACCCGCTCAGGATGGAGCCTGCTGCTGTCTGACGGGTGCACTAGAATCAGAGGCTTATGGCAGTCCCCTTCGGCGTGATGTTCGGGCACAGGCGTGCTCCAAAACTTTTGGCTGCGCTAAGTCTGATGCATTGAAGCTACCATGTCGTTGAAACGACTGTCTGAAATGATTGTTTGGATGCGTCTTCTCAAATTAGCTATCTCAGACTTGCTTCCTCCACTGAATGATCCGAATAGCTCATTTTCCAAATGGCCCCCTGAAGGTCTCATCCCAAATGACCGGCCTAAAGGCTGCTAGTGGCTGGCCCAGAGACTTCTTTCCCAAATAACTAGTCTTAACACAAATTCCAGCAATTTTGTCCCCACATTCCCGATTTTTGCGGGACAAGATCGAAACGGAGCGTCTAGTCTCCTGGCGCAGCAACGTCCAGCACCACTCAAGCACACGAGCCATTGCTGCTGATTAAAGGTGTGACAGCAAAGAGCTCTCGAGGAAGCGAGCACTCGGCAGTGCATCAGAGTGCCAGAGTCTCTTGGCATGAAACATCACCCATGTGGTACGGTCAGTTGGAGAATTGCCCACACCTAGCAGGGGAACGCACGCGACTTGTGCCGATACAGTTGGCTCTGGCATACAGCATAAGTCGACGAAAGCTCCCAGGCGAGAACCCGAAGGGGCCAGGGATCTTGCAATGGCATTGATACTAGAGAGTATTCGGGTACGGTTTACTATCTTGCCCCACTCTCCACTCTGCCTCTGCTCTCTTGCCTCCGTCAACGCGTGAGCAGGAACCTTCCAAGTGCTTGTCGTGCACAAGGTGAAGCTCCCATACCAATTGGGTAGACTATCGACCTAATGAACACACCAGGAATGATAGCAGCAGTACCGGAAGCTCTTTCAGAATTAACGTGGAGGCAGCAGATTATTACGAGCCGATAAGAGGCATGGAGCACTGGGGGAGGTGGCAAAGAAATGACACTAGCATTGCTCGTGCTAGGAAGCGTATGACTGGCTGAAATGGGTTGATGGCGAGGCGGAGTTGATAAACCGAGTTGATGAAGAAAATACAGGTGAAGACATGGAACAAAGTGGTGTACGCCAGATGAAAGAGGTTCGATAATAGCTTATAAGGGCCGGCAAACAGGCGGGCAGCAGAAACCACAGAAACCAATCTGGGGTTGGATACAAGCAAATGACCCTGAGCTCGTGGAGTTAAGACGTGCGAAGAGGCGTGAAGAGGCGTGAAGAGGCGTGTGAAGAGGCGTGAAGAGGCGTGTGAAGAGGCGTGAAGAGGCGTGTGAAGAGGCGTGAAGAGGCGTGTGAAGAGGCTCGTGAATGCTAAGATGGGCAGGTCTTTGGTGTTGGACGCGTGATTCCTCGTCCCGGATGCATCCGTGTTTGGGCTAGTTTGCTGCCTTCAAGAAGGTGACAGGGCAAATGGACGAGGGTGGACTCATCCGAGGCACCAAATCCATGGAAACGGATGTTCGTTCATCAATGATCCGTGCCCAGGTGGTGGTGGCTTGAACCGTGTCGTCGCCTTCGGTGGGCTTACTACATGAAGCATTTATTAGGATCCAGCTGATTGGCATATTTATTAAATTCTAGAAAAAGTCTAAATGAATCCAATGCCCCACTTCGGTGGGGAATTATAAGTCAGCTTATTGTGATGTCATAATTACTAGTAAAACTATACGCCCCGCTTAACGGGGGCTTATACTTTTTGATGAACCTGAGGATAAACTGAGAGATCATAACTAGGGGACTCGCTTGTTGCAGTAATATCACATCTCCGTGCCCGCAATAGAAGATCTAAACTTCTAGAAGCGGCTCCTCTTGAATTCCGAACCCATCTTCTCACTGATTACTGAAAGTAGAGAGAAATCATGGAATCTGCTATTAAATTGATTGATGTAAATTAAATCAAGTATTATAGAAAGTGAATCCTGCGATCAGAGATGGTGTATTCGTTGATTACTAAAACAAGAAATCATCCAAACTTGTATATATAGAAGCTGGCCCTGGTGGAACCGGGCTGCACTTCTTCTATGCTGACCCGTACTCTGTACCGTACCTAGCTTGACTACGTTGTCGACCGGAAACAGTACTGTATATTTCAACAAAGGAGCCGGGCCACTCCGAGCAGTCAGGCCGGCAACAAGCACCCTCTCGGTTTCTGTCTTGTTGACAACCAAAGACTGAGCGCGCTGTGCTTAGCCACTGCGCATGTTTGGTTGCCAGGACAACCAGAATACATCTGGCCACTTATGGGTGAGTGTCGATCCCCAAATATAAAAGCCAAGCTGCCTGCTTATTTCATAAGAGTAATCGTACGAACCCAGGGTGGAGTGTCATCAAAGATGCCTCCTAGAACCAGACCCACTAATACTCATGTATCTAATAATGGTGATGATGGAGAAGTCCACAACTATCTCCATGATACAATGTCTGTGCTATCAGAGCGTGGACCACCACTGCCTGATCAGTCCATGGTTGCTCACCGGTCCTCCTAGCACATCCACTTATGACGCAGATGAGGAATTATCCGATCTACATGTCTTCCGACTGCATGGGAGAGGCGTGCACCTGAGAGTCGCCCGCTGCCCGGCGACCTTATCAACATTCCTTCCTTATCAACATTCCTTCCTTATCAACATTCCTTCCTTATCAACATTCCTTCCTTATCAACATTCCTTCCTTATCAACATTCCTTCCTTATCAACATTCCTTCCTTATCAACATTCCTTCCTTATCAACATTCCTTCCTTATCAACATTCCTTCCTTATCAACATTCCTTCCTTATCAACATTCCTTCCTTATCAACATTCCTTCCTTATCAACATTCCTTCCTTATCAACATTCCTTCCTTATCAACATTCCTTCCTTATCAACATTCCTTCCTTATCAACATTCCTTCCTTATCAACATTCCTTCCTTATCAACATTCCTTCCTTATCAACATTCCTTCCTTATCAACATTCCTTCCTTATCAACATTCCTTCCTTATCAACATTCCTTCCTTATCAACATTCCTTCCTTATCAACATTCCTTCCTTATCAACATTCCTTCCTTATCAACATTCCTTCCTTATCAACATTCCTTCCTTATCAACATTCCTTCCTTATCAACATTCCTTCCTTATCAACATTCCTTCCTTATCAACATTCCTTCCTTATCAACATTCCTTCCTTATCAACATTCCTTCCTTATCAACATTCCTTCCTTATCAACATTCCTTCCTTATCAACATTCCTTCCTTATCAACATTCCTTCCTTATCAACATTCCTTCCTTATCAACATTCCTTCCTTATCAACATTCCTTCCTTATCAACAATCCTTGCGATGTCGGCCCAGATTGGGCCACAGGGAAGCTAAGCTCCGTCAGGCATTTGCAAAGCCCACAGCGGCGGTGGGGTGAAGCTTGTATACCCTGAAGCCTCATATACTGCTGCAAAGTGGTCTTCAGTTTGAGTGAGCGCACGAGGTAGTTCATTCGCTTCTCTAGAGTTCTCCTTCGTTTTATTTTTCATCGATGCCTAGGAATGGGACAGGTGTCCAGAATATTTTCTTCTGGAGAGCCTTCGTGAGGATGTCTGCGACGTTTTCTGAGTTGGGACATATTTCACCCCATACTGACTACAACATGCATTTAATGGACATTTAGTATCAAATAATGCTCCTGGTGCAAACGGTCCACATTCAGCTAATGGATTAGAAACTGGTTTAGGATATGATCCTGATGAAACACAGACTAAATAATCAATTTGTAAATTATTACATCCATGCCAATTATGGTTGTCTTTGTTATACTCCTCTAATTCTTCAACTGTTATGGAATAAGATTTAGAGATTCTAGAACAAGTGTCACCCTGTTTAACCTTATAATATTTACAAGTGCTTGATGATCTTAATCCTTTGTGTCCGCCTATTGAATAACTTGTACTTAAGTTATTACATGCCCTAGCTTCACCCTCTGTCCGGTGTATGTTTCCTTAAGCTCACTGTGTTGACTCGTGGCCTGTGTTAACGCGTGAGTAGGACGTGGGTTAAATGCGTCAGCATTAATGTCCCACGTGACATTGGCGTGACCTTTGGTGACTGCGAGCATGTGCAGGATTGGGAAGGGGTGACATATAAAAGCACCCCCACCGCGGAAAACCTTGCTCGGCGGTCTTGTATGATACAAAGTTACATGCCCCTGTATATCTAATATACTGAAGTACAAGTTGAAAATTAACAGCCTGGGATTCGCCTGTTCCATCCACACTGAGGACGAATCCGTTGTTATCGTCGAAGATGATGGGTTGTTGGGTCTCTACTCCAAGTTCTCCTAAGAGCGTTCTCAACCATAGCGTTCTCAACCATCGCGTTCTCAACCATGGCGTCTCAACCATGGCGTCTCAACCATAGCGTTCTCAACCATAGCGTTTCGCGTACCGTGTCGCTTAGTGCTACCCACTCCGCTCCATGTGTGCTTGTCACTTCCAATTTTTGGTTCTTTAATTTCCACATGTGTGGTGTACCATCGACGTAAACATGTACCCACTTCTGGATTTCGGTCTTTGTCATATGATGCGTCACTAAATGCGTACAACTTGGGTGGTCCCCCGCTTGTGCACGCTTTGACATTGACTGATGAGGGTATGCTCTAACATATCCACCGTTACTCTCGAAACTGCACTCTGTAAACCACACTTATGATAAATCAATTAATATGTGTTGAATTATCTTACCATTATTATTCGGTTTTGCTATTTTCCTACCTTCATTATTTGTAGAAGGTCTAAAATCTGGTAATTTACCAATACTTTTACAGACAGGTTGCCCTACTTGTAATTTACTAAAATCAAGCTTAGAATTATATCCTTGTAAAGACTCACCATTAACATTAGCTGTATCAGCAACATTTTCACCACTCTTAACAAGAAAATGATTACAGTTACCAGCTTCATTGTCATTAACAATACTTTTTCTTTTATTATACAGAAGATAATAACTTTAGCTTGTAATATTTATATACAAAAAGGTTTTTTTATTGTCTAATTCAATTATATTATTCATGATGAATTTAGAATATAATACTTTATAAACATTATCGCTAAACTTTAATTCGCATTTCTTTATTGAATATGCAAATTCTAAGCTATAACATATACCTCTACATTAACACGATTCCACAAAAATATTATGTGATTCTCTTTTATAGTTTTTAACAAAACCATTGTAGTCACAATTATATGCATATTTAGACGATTAATATAATATTAATATACAATATTATAATCACATATTCACTTTTAATAGTTGTTATAGCAAATAGCAAGGCTGTACCTTATGAATTGACATAGCAAGTTATATATTGGAAGGTATTTGTCTTAGTGGATCATGTATCCGTCGTTTGTTTTCGTGAATTCCATACCGCAAAACTCTTTTACTTCCCCGAGGTCCTTGGTCTTTACCTTCCATACTTGGTTAAGTTGTTTGCGTATCTCGAGGTAGTCATCTCTGATCTCAGCGGCGACTAGGATGTCACGTAGAGTGCAATTCCTATTTCTCGGTTATTCGTAGTTTTCTTCGTGAATAGGGTTGGTACCAGCAACGTGCTTTTGAAGCCCATGTTTTTGAATGTGTCTACAATATGGTCATACCAGGCTTTGCCAGCATTTCGTAGTCCTTATAGGGCCTTTTTGCATTTCCACATGCGACTTGAATCTATTCCCGGAACATTCTTCGGTGGACGTAGGTAAACTGGTTCTGATAACGTCAGGTGAAGGTATGCGGAGCTCCATTTGCCATGTATTAGATGCTCAAAATTATTCAAGTATCTAATTTCCTTATTAGTCAATTTCAACATATATATTCAAATACTTTAAAAGCTTCATAAAAAAAGATACGTTTTTACCAGTATCTTAATTTCTATAAGTAGGCCGGTGTGGCCCCGCTATGGGGCCCATTTTATATCCCGCTTCTTCAGGGTAAATTAGGTATTGGGCGCACGTGGAAATACTATTGTTAGTTTACTCAATTACTAGTCATTGAACATTCATATATCTTATAAAATCTAATATATGCTTCGTTACAAATTGTCTTTATATTGATAGAGTTTTTTATTCACCAATTAATATACCCTCATTAGAGGGCTATCTCACTATCGGAGATAATGTATAATTTATTACATGAAGGAACATTGAACTGCAACTAGACAATATTTATTAGATACATTTGAATAATACTATTATTAACTACAATCATATTTGTTAGACTCCCCAAGGGTAGTGTACTACCCATCGGTCAATTTGTGACGTCGAACCTTGCCCCTAGGCTCGGTCCGAGCCGCTCTGCTTCCCTTCCTGTTCTACACCGATGAGCCGTTATCTCGAAGAGGCTTAGCCGTCGACCTCGGCACGACTAGCTCGATTGGGGCCTTATTGCCGAATACATGGAGCAGCCCGACATCTTTCTAACTCGAATGATTCCCATTTGTTTACGGATCAACAAATACATCTCTCTCACGTCCTTACGCCCTACTCGAACCTGACAGTATATAAAAAAAAAAGATATAGATAATTATGTAAATAATAAGATTGTTAAATATAAGTTTAAGAAATGATTGTATTTTAAATATTGATTAGTAGGCTTTATAACCGCTGAAGGTTCTTTTTTAAAGTCATGATTTTGTTTTCAATTAATCCAAAAGTATAATTTTATATTATTTAAGGATAGAAAAGACGTATTCTAAAGGTTTATATAGATGAAGATAAATATATAAACTGACCATATCATCTAAAAAGATATTCATAATTATTAATCTTTTTAACGGTGATGATTATCATCTATTAGGTTATAAATGAATACCGTATTTAATGTTTATTTTTCCTTTGTTACTGTTGTATCCTTTTGTAGTTGTTTTAACGTCAAGTACTCTAGAGATGATGTATTCGTTGATGATCCCTAAAACAAGTGGGCTCATCGGCTCTTCTATAGAAAACAGTCCAGCGCGATCGCGCTGGCTTCTGGCGGTTTTAAGGAGCAAGCCAGCCGCCTTAGCTGGCTGGCAATCCTTATACGGGAGAGGGCCAGCCAGGCGGGTGGCTGGTGCTGCTGGGAGATCCCGATGGCGTTGGTAAGACCGGGAAAGGGTATCTGCGGCGAGACTGCGTCGAGGCTGCGACGTTCTAATGAAAGAGGGCGGTCGGCGTTGTACGCCTCGATCTATATGGGCCATCGAAGTTTTCCCTTGCAACAACCCGCCCCAGGTCAATAGTGTATCCATGGGTAGTGCGCCACCCATGTTGGGTCTAATGATTACCTCTTATTTATAGCGAGACATTCAATTGGGTCTGCAGAATGATCTTTCCTATCTTCACTAAGCATTTGCTTTTCCATTATCTTTGACCCGATATTATATACATGTATTTCATAATTAATTATTCTATAAAAACTACTCATAAATAAAGATAAAACCCGCCTGCATAGAGTGGGCGGTGCATTAAATATCTATCTTCTACCATTCTCTTCAAGCCTCTGTAAGTTACCCTCTATGCTTATGCTAGAAAAGAAATCTATCCCTTTCCATTTTCCAAGGTTGATTACCTGTTTCACTCCCACCCTGTGGACTTTACTATCCCTCCCTAAACTCTGGCTCGGACCATTTCTTTATGCTTCATTCTTGTGATCCATCCCGAATTATCCAATTGGTTATCCTTTAAAAGCTCCAAGAAGAAGAGTAGGCTGCATTAGGGCTCCAACCTGGCCATGGCTTGAATGCAGAATATAAAACAGACCTTAGATCAGGAAACAAGAGGTGCGACAACAACGTGCAATTCACCACAAGTACAGCTAGATGCAAGCAGCCAGAACCGACAGCCAGAACGACAGCCAGAACGACAGCTTCATACAAATCCCGACGAATTAACCACTTGGTAGCCGGCGTGGGGCACCATGGCGCCATTTGGTTAAAGTGGGGGTGTTGGGACAAAGCCACCCGCCTTAATCGCCCAAAAATTCCCAATCTGGCTTGGTTTGGGTCAACGTGGGGTCGGAGGCGGCACTTCTCTGCACCTCAGAACACCACGACGTTGCTTTTGGGTGAAAAACACGACCTGCGAAGGTACAGCTGGTGCCATTTACCAAACTCGTCTACCCTTTCCTCCAGCCTGAAGTAGCACCGTCGCATGTCCTATAGAATCCAAATTCGGATTGCTGGTAACTCTGAAAGTTTTCCTCTGTGTGATGACCGTATGAAAGAAGTCTAGTCGATTTTAATAACTTCAAAATAAATAATAAGCTTCTATTGAAATTTAATAAAATACTTTTAAGTACCACGTGTACGGCGCTACCCGAGTCCCATACAAATACCACCTTCTGCGGTTGATACAGATTGTTCTGTTGATTTGGTACATAGTCTTGCTTTTGCTTCTTTTGTTTTGGGCAGTCTCTAGAAAAATGTCCTTTTTCTTGACTGTCGAAACAGACCCGATTCATCAGAGATTTCACGAAGGGTCTTTGTAGGTGTTCGGATTCTCATCCCTGCTTACTGCCACAATAGGCGTTTCTCTCTTGCGGCGCTCATTAAGGTGCACCTTTGCCTTCCTGAAACATTGCTCGGAAACTTATTCAGGCCAGTCTTTTTCCGGCTTCTTCAATTTCTTGTCACCAAACCCTTTTTTCATGAACTTTAAGGATCAATTCAGTAGAATATCCTTCAACGAAGAAACGGACAAAGTATTTGCACTTCCCACATACCCATAAACTTGAATAGTCCGAAGTCGGAGGCTAAGTTCGTATGAAAACGTTCAGCGATATACACATATGGTTTCCATTTGATGTTGGTTAAGTCTCGGAGATAGCCGGTCGGGCTTGGGCACGCCTCTCTCCGTTATTTTAGTATAGGACTTTTACGCCTGTTCTGTGACCATACAAACCCATTTCTGCAACCACTTTCTCAGCTTATGCAACCACTTTCTCAGCTTATGCATCCTCTTTTGCCGCTCGAAAAGCTCGAAGAGCCATGCTGTCAACGAAGACTGGGCTTGCATACACCCCGTCCCTGGCTTGTATGCACTCCCGCCAATGGAACGTGGCCGGTGGGTGTTTGCACGCTGGCGAGGCGCAGGGAATCTATATATCGCGGACCAAGCATATCCAACATTGGTCCTCCTCTAATTGGTGACCATGACAAGAGCCGGGAAGAAGTCGCCATGGGTGGGAAGAAGTCTCGGGTCAGGCGCGCCTCACGTAAATTTGCACCCATGCGGCGCGCCGCCATTCTGTGCTGGGCACTACCCTACCCCAATATATCAATTGACGATTCCGTGACAGAGCAGATCATGTTGTCAGCTGATACTAGCCCGGTAGACTCAGTTCTTGTTTAGGTACACTAAGTGTTGCGGCAGATAAATCAATCCCAAAGACGAGGTTGTCTTGAGAGAACGAAGAACCCTTTTTGCTGCAAACATGTGTTTGGTCCTTGAGTGTGCCAAATGTCTCGATAATTTCAGCACAATATAATTGATGTCGAATCTAACGGTGCTAGCAGCAAACAAAAGCTTGCCCACAATTGACCGATAAGAACTCTGATCACAAGGACCATCAGCTTGTATATAGGAATCGTCTTCAAATCCTTTTGAATCCGCAGGCACCTTAACACCACGACAACTTTGTAACCCATAGTCTTCAAGAACTTTCATAATGACGTGGTCCAAAAGAAGCTTGGTGTATTTAGTTCCTGTTGTGATGTTTATGACTGGAATTTCCTGGCTTCTCCTAAATCTTTCGTTGTAAGATGTCTGCTTAGCGCTTCTTAGTCCTCAAACATCATCCAATGATGTGCACAAACAAACCATCCATAAACAAACCATCCATAAACAAACCATCCACAATAAAGCAATGAGTAATAGAGGACCTCTTGTCATAAATGCATTTCTCATTTATGGTTCTTTTGAAACCCATTTGCTCTATAGTTTCATTTATCATTTCATTCCATACCTGAGGAGCTTTTATAAGGATTTGTTGAGTTTCAAGACGACATTTTCTTTTGAATTCTTATTAGGTTTCATTGGACAACCCGGAACTTGTTTGATGTAAACGTCTCCACTAAGTTCACCATTCAAGAAAGCAGCTTTAGCATCCATCTGATGAATGAACATATTATGATGAGTTGCGACTGCAAGCAGAATTCTCAAGCTTGGAAATGAAATAACTGGAGCGAACGTTTCATCATAATCAATTCCTCCTTCGACCTGAGAATATCCCTTTGCAACTAGTCTTGCTTTGAATGTGCTCGTTTCTTTCTCAGCGAAAACCCAACGACTCCCTATAGGTTTGACACCAGAAGGACAGACATCTGGGTGAAAGGTATGGTTCTCCTCATGCTCCTTTATCTCAGCAATGCATGCTTTTTTCCAGAAGATCCAAACGTCCATGTTCTGAGTCTGTGAAAATGATTGTGGAATTTGATGTGAGGTGGCGGTACGTCCCCCCACCAGTGACACCGACATGCGATGTCCTATGGTAGGAGGTTCCCTGGGAACTTGCATAGGAGTGTTGTCTGCGATATTGCTGATCTCTATTCCACCCGGCCTGACTCTTTCTAAGACCTGACACACTGTCAGATCATTATCCGTATTCAAGAACATTTCCATCGGCATGTCATGATGCAAGTCAGTCATTCTCCCTCTAGAGATAAGAATGGGTGCAATTCGAGACGCGCCTTTGGAGAGAGAGCTGCCATAGGATCCCGGACCGTTAGTAAAGGTTGCATTTGAATGCATAGAATCCCTTAATATTCCACTCTTTATCGTCTGATTACCTGAGACCATCGGTATATCGGTGTTTTGTTGAGTTGCCACGGAGAGCTGCAGATTGATCTTCCGTCTTTTGGTCGACTGTGTTTGAATGTGGGATCTGCATATCCCGGGGAAACCAACTCGCCAGGACTGTCCAGAATCTGCTGATCAGGCAGAAGAGTGAAGGAACTTCACTACACTACACTACACTACACTCGCTACACTACACTACACTACACTACACTACACTACACTACACTCGCTACACTACACTACACTACACTACACTGCTTCATCATATGTGCAATACTTCCCCATACAAGGAGTCCAGTTACCAAGAAACCGCTGTCACCCCGCTGTACTCTGGCACCGCGTCTTATATCCAAGGTCCACTTTCCTGGCTGGAACGCATCCATTCCTTAACCTTGACTTTTTGGTCGAACACTAGCTGAAACTTGGCTGGATTACACCACTCGAGTTTGACCCTCCCTGGTGGTCATTTTCAAGACCTGATTACGAGGATACAGTGAGATCAGACTCTGACGGTGATGACTTGGCTGTGAAGGCAACGCAAGAAAGTTACCTGAACAGGAAGAGCCAAACTATGAAAGATACTCAACCATCGATATCCAGAGCTTTAATATGACCGTAAAGCCATCGTCGATATAAGTACAGGAAAAGGGGCATTGGGTAAAGACGCGACGTGGGATGAATTCACCAATGGCCGTTTTGGAGATTCGAATTCTCCTGCGTACGGAGAAATCGACGGGTATGGACCAAATTTAAAACTACACCGCACAGAATCTCGAAACTTGGGAATTTCCTACATCGGAGTAAGGCATATCACAATTGTTCAGAGATTGTTTATCAGGCAAAATCGAAGTTTTGCCATGGGCAGACCAAGGAGTTTCGACTGAGACGGCTTTGATTCAAGAGGCGCTTTTTGAAGTCAACGATAAAGGTTGGTTTACTTTGGCCTCACAACCTGCCGTCAATGCTTGCTAATCCTCTAATAAACTCTTCGCCTGGGGGTCCTCTCACGGATATCTTTTTCAGAAAGGGTTTGTTGAGTTTTTTATCCCCAAAGTCGAATGGGCCCTTGCGGCTTGACAGATAGTTGACAGTGGTTTGTGAGGGCAGCAAGGCTTGAATTGGACAATGTTAGAAACACCCTTTCTTAACCGATGAATTACTCAATCCGTATTCTGTCCCCGCACTTGCGTCAACACTCTTTTTCTTCAAGTAGGTTCTTCCAGTTCACCTTCTTTTCACCGGACTTCTTCTTTGTAGAGTGCCGCCTCCCTTTCACGAGTCTGGTCTGAAGGCCAAAGGAGAATCCCGAGCTAATGTGACGCCGAATCCCGGCCAACTCCGAAACTGCCAGGCTCGTCTTCTTTTCGTGCACGGTATTGGAGTTTTGGCAAATAACCGTTATGGGGCAGACGGAAGAATTCCGACCCACAAAGTCGAACACCAATTATGGCTATTTTATGGAAGCTGTGTCTCAGTATTGGTATACATGTAGATTGACTGAAAGACCAGCGGAAGTAGAAAAGAAGCTTTGTTCTGATAACGCTAGTACTCAAAATACCTTTGAGTACTCAAAAGAAAGATCCAAGAGAAGGCCGATATCTGATGCCTCGAAAGTGTCTTCCGCCATGAAGTAGAGTTGCGTAGACTGTGTGGTTCCTTACCCTTCAGGCACATGGGCCGTGGCCAATCTCCGGGTGTGCCCATCCGTTGTCTGCGCTCGCCCGGCTTGAGCATACCTGCTGCTAACTACCAGAAGCTTCACACAATGTCCCACTTATTCCTTGCTGCAGCTAAAGTGAAGATCTCAGCCCCATGTGTTCATGTTAGTGGTGCAGATAACATATGCAAAGTGCTTGACAAGAAGGTAACTAGGAGTGCACCGCGGCGTGGTTTGAATATTTGTCGGTACTGCTGTTTCCAGTGGATATTTGGAGAAACTATAGTCTAGAATGCCTGTCACATGAAAGGTTCATTAAATGGTGCCAATTCAGCGCCAACAAATCCCATAAAGAGCTATAATCAATGCCCTAAAGAGCTCATATAATCAAAATTCACCAAGGAATTAGCACAGCACATAGGGCTTAGTTTGAACACCAAAAATGCCTTCGGCCCGGCGCAGAATACTACGTGAGCCAGTGGCTTTCAGGACGATCGGGATGATGCTGCAGACATGGTCTCTGTTAATTCATTAGAGCCATTCCGACGACCCATGCCTGGCCCCTTTTCTGCACAAGCGGCCTTTTTGAGCCGCTGGGCCCCATCAGCTTCGAGCACTTTTGTTGAGGCAGCTCTCTGGTTTCTGCCCCAAGCAGAGATCCATTATATTTATATGATGATATTTCGAAAAGTTATATTTAGTACTTCGGGGTGATCATTCAAGTAGTGAAGCATTAGATTATCCCATTTAAAAGGTGATATGTATCTTATTAAATGGATTGTTAGATACTGACCGATATGATTAATATGATTATCCCCCGCTACGCGTACCACTTTCAGGTATTGACCACTTAGGGGCAAGAGTGATTCCTCTGGTGAAGACTTGGCCAGGTTTCCGGGACGGGACGGTACTCCTTTGACAGAAACAGAAATTAAGAGACCCCTCCGAAGGCTTCGGCCGGCGAGTGCCTAAATTCGGCGGTCTGCTCGGGCCGTTTCTCATGTACCTGAGCGGCAGAACCTCTTGGCCAACCTTTATGAAGAGTCCCGTGGTTTTGAAGTTTCAGCCACGCACCGGGGGCCAGTGCTGAAAAAGCTTCCAACAAGCACAAGTTCCAACAAGCTCCAACAAGCTCCAACAAGCTTCAACAAGCTCCAACAAGCTCCAACAAGCTCCATACTATGGCTGCCACAGGGAGCGAGCCCGGAGATTAAACACTGAGCAGGGCGGAGCGCCAAACCACCCAGTTCTAAAGTGGCCCGGCCAGGACGACGTGGGTTCGAACAAGGGCCCGACCGGGGCCTTTGGGCTGATTATTCAAGCAAGTTGCTTGCTCGTCCAGCACTAGGAGGCAGTGATATGTTAGACATGGAATCTACGCTGATTCATTACCTACGCCGCATTGTTATCCTATGATTTCCTGTGCTTCTGAGCGAGGTCTCCCGAGTATACAAGGGAGATGTAAGTGTGACGATGAACGGCAGAACTCTACTTAATCTTAGATACGTTATGGTCAACACAGATCCCATGTAACTAAGGGTATCTTTAATGGTATCTTTAGATCACTTAAAATTAATAGTTGAGCAATCTCAAAATGCTCAATATTCTTATACAATGTTAAGGAAGGGTTTAATAAATATAAAAGAAAGAGATATAGAGAAAATAGTTAGAGAAACTTGATCATTAGAAATCTTAATGTGAGTTCCATCTTGGGCACACAAAAAATTATCAATTAATTAAAAATAAATATACTTTCGCTTTAATACTTATTTTTGTATGCTTTATTGATATGTTTGCGGACTAGTTCTCGTTGTATAATATGTCTTACTATTGCATACAAATTACCTTTCGCTTTTATACTTTTTTGTATACTTTATTGTCATGTTCGCGGACTAGCTCTCGTTGTATAATATGCCTTACTCTTGTATACAAATTACCTTACATTTTCATACTTATTACTTGTATCTCTTTATTTATTACTAGTTATATATGTAAACTTTTTTCTTATATCCTGAAAATTTGTTGCTTTTCAAACCTTTTAATTATTAGCTTTTTACTTAATAACTTTGTTAATGTTTTTCCTCATGTAATGAAGAATTGTATAGCTCCAATTTATTTATACATTAAAATGCTCTATTTTACCGTTAAAATACCCTTGAATTTGAATACCTGTCATGTGATTCCACTTTCTCCTACTTCAAATTATTTATACAATAAAATGCTGTATTTCCCCTTAAGTTTACTTATCTTTAATTATATTATTTTATACACTTTTTTATTTGTTACTTTATTTTATACTAAAATTAGAATTTTACATCATAATTATTTAATTTTATTTTTAGCTTTTTTCCTTGTTTCTTAACATATACGACTTTGCCAAGGGGTTCCAAGAACATACTGTTCGGGAGAGGTCCTCCTATAAGTAGCCGTTCAGAATACTCAGTCATCATTAGGTCGTCGTTCCTGGAAGAGGCCCAAAACCTGAGAGGTCCGATAGAAGCTTCATCCTGAGATGGGTTAAATCCGG
Source organism: Metschnikowia similis (assembly GCA_002370765.1). Classification (NCBI taxonomy): domain Eukaryota; kingdom Fungi; phylum Ascomycota; class Pichiomycetes; order Serinales; family Metschnikowiaceae; genus Metschnikowia; species Metschnikowia similis. The sequence continues at coordinate 21,752 of NKZP01001065.1, forward strand.
AAAATGCATAATTCTATGGGACTGGCCGCTTCTACCGCACCAAAAAAAGACAGAGGTATGTTACACCCTGAGGCCTTCTCTCGACCCGTATGAGCAGCTTCTTGGTCCCGGGGATAGACCATTTGATAATAGGGTCACTTAAGCTGGGTAGAGTGCCTTTTCAATGTAATCGTTCAAGTGTTTAGTATAGCCATATCCCACCCCAATGTTGATTCCAAGAGTTTTCTTCGAAGGTCCTGCTCAATACAAGGGAATTGAGCAGATTGTGGAGGTAGTGGATCCTCGGGACAAGGAAAGAAACCTCCTACAATAATTACTCAAAAAGTGCCAGTCCGGTCTGAAGAAGGACGACAATGTTCTTGTCTTTGCATTGTACAAGAAGGAAGCTCGGCGTGTGGAAATGCTTTTGCAGAGGAAGGCTATCAGGTGGCTGCGGTGCATGGTGAATGGTCTCAGCAACAACGCACCAACGCTTTAGGAAGTTTCAAGCTGGGCGACACCAATTTGAGAATATTTTGTTGGCCACAGATGTTGCGTCCCGAGGCTTGGACATTCCAAACGTGAAGGTGGTGCTAAATTTGACTTTTCCCTTAACTGCAGAGGACTGCATTAGTTTTAAGTATATATTTTAACAATGTTCAACGACTAGTTATATAAAATAGATGATACCATTTTTTAACCACGAGCGCTTCTATTATGATCTTACGAAGAGTATAATAAAACATAGTCTGAACTATATAGTCCGCCCGCAGCTACGCTGGGGGAGGATTGGTCGTACCGGAAGAGCTGGCAAAACAGGTGTTCACCGAGCACGAGAAACATCTTGGTGGAGCATTGATGAACATATTGAAGCTGACCAACCTGTGCCTGAAGAGTTGCTCAAGTTCGGCGGCCATACCAAAAAGAAGACCCACTCTGCCTATGGCGCATTTTATAAGGACTTTGGCGCTACGAAAGCAGCCTAAAACGGTGACTTGTATGCACCTTGCCTTGCCAACCAGAATGGCGGCTTGGACAACTACTATTTCGACCACGCCAATGGCTTGGGCACTTTCTCTCGCTTCGCGAAAGTCTCGCAGATGGACTTGCCCGATCGCTTCTTCGAGGAGTATAACTTGACCCAGTGTGCTAGCAAAATGGGGCTTTTCCCTGAGATCAACCGCGTATGGATTGCCGTGGGTAACAAGCTAGTGCTCTGAAACTACAAGCTTCGCCGGTCGTAGTTCAACCAGTCCTCGCAGTTCCTTGCCATTGATCAGATAAGCCATTGATCAGATAAGCCACTTCATTCCTTCGGTGAAGTTGGTCAAGCCGAAGCCGGGCGTATTTGTGGCCGATGCAAACCACCTCTTGGTCATCGCCACGACCCTGGAGATCCACATATTTGTCGTCAAGTACGACCTTGCCTCCAACACTCTTGACATCTTCAACCCAAAGCTTTCTGTCTCTGTGCTGGACCTCATAGTCAACCAAATCATTGTCAATGAAATCCCAAATGACATTTACTTCTCGCGCGACGGTGATGCCACGAACGCCTGGAGGTTGGACTACTCGAATAACTCGTCTTTCATAAGGAATAAAGTACCACTGGTACAGTTGTCACTGGCCCTCGACAGATATTACATATAAATGTTTGTGGTCCTTTTGACAACCCACCCGGCTATGACAAATCGCGCTTCTTTCTCACGATTGTCGATCGCTATTCGCGATACATCGCAGCGATTCCTTTACTCTACAAGTCGGATGCTACTGAAGCGATCCAACGCTACGTGGATACACAATGTTCACAGCCTGGACCTTCACCTTGTCACCTTTCAGTTCGAGCTGACAATGGACTGGAGTTCGCAACCTTCACCTTGTCACCTTTCAGTTCGAGCTGACAATGGACTGGAGTTCGCAACCTCGACACTCATCGCCGAGTTATTTGCGCTTTACACAACCACTCTTGAAGAATTTATGCCGTGGGAGGGTCCATAGAGCTTTAAGGGCTCTGAAAGCTTGTGCACTAGGATGACCAAGCTTGGCGTGATACTCCCTCAATTCCATAAGGGATTTCAGTTCAGCTGACGGACTATCTTCGATAGTGGCTCCCACTGTATTATCAAAATTTGTATTGTGATCACCCAAGTGAAAAATCCAAAGTTGTCTGTCCTTGTATATTGATGGGATGACAACAGGGGCAGAATTAGTTGGCGGCGGAGGGGAAATTTTAACAAACGGTTCACGAATACCTGATGGTGTATCCCTATAGTGAAGAGAAAGTTCAGGTAAATCAAGAAGCGAAAGAACATTGAAGCGTAGCAGAGGAGCGTAATAGACCTTCTGTAAGCTCAAGTAGTGAATCTGGTTAAAGCGACGAATGAGCAGACCATACCCTTGGACGTCTAGGGAGGGTCCGTTTACCGCTTCAAATTGGGACACTTCAGCCGACACGAAGTTGGAAAGTAGTGATCGGTCGGAAACAAGGTGTGCGCTAGATCCAGAATCCAAAAGAAATCTACATTCGAAGTAATCGGATGTTTCTGATTCACAACTGGCTTGGCCAGATGGCTTTGCAACCATACTATTGACTGTTTGTTTGGCCTGAGCCTCAGAGGACGTGTTAGACTTTTGGTTTGAGTTCTGGGTCTTGGAATTGGAAGAGTTTTGGCGAAAGTGAGTCTCACCAAAAAAAGGCTTTTCTTTGGTTCTTCCAATCGGGAAAATCCCTGGTTTTGATATGTTCACCACTGAGCACGAGTCGTCTGCGTCCGCCGCAAAGAAAGCCTCGGGTGCTCGAAAACTAGCTGTTATCCCGGAAGCACTGGTGCAGCTAGAGATTGGTCCACCAATTCCAGACCCACAAGAAATACTTCTAGTGTAGATTCAAGAATAACAGATTATGAGACTTTCTTCTCTGCTGCAGATCATACCAGTCCCTCTTTGCGGCAACAGCAGCACACGGATTCCTACAATTTATTACTTGATGATCGAGCTTTTCTCGTCCATATCTCCGTTACATGGTGAATATACTGTGTGGACTCCTGATGGTTTCGGGGTATATTTAACACAGAATCCTCGGAAATTCAAAATATTGTGGACGCCTTGAATTAACAGTTTTTCCAAAACTTGTCAAGATTTATCTGCCAGGCCTTTCCTCCAAAGGTACTCGTGTTTACACCAAGAAATTTGTTGACAAGGTCTACATTCCCTCCTTGCTTCCTCTTGAGGAAGAAATTGGTGTGCACAGCTTTGACGTCACCTTATTTGGTTATACCGAAGCGGCATCAAAAGGTTCTTATGTCCATCTTCTTAAATTATGCTTGGCGTTTGTTTTCTCTCTCGAATGCAAATCTGCTGTCATGCAAACGGCTACGATTAAGCTTCCTAAAACAAACTCTCAGATTCAGGCCTATTATACCAATTACATTGCGTTGTTGCGTAAAGATGGTCCTCTCATCCAGAACGTGGGAACATTTTTCAACTCCCTTGACAAATTGANCCAGAACGTGGGAGCATTTTTCAACTCCCTTGACAAATTGAAACTTCTTTCAACGCGGGAGAGCCGCTTAAAATCTACTCCCGATACATTTAATCAATAAATCCTCAATAAATCCTCAATAAATCCTCAATAAATCCTCAATAAATCCTCAATAAATCCTCAATAAATCCTCAATAAATCCGTCATCAATAAATCCGTCATCAGGGTGTACAAATTGGCCCCAAAACAGGAGCATTTCCGGCAGCATAGCCAGTTGACGCCGTCGGAAATCTTCAAGTCAATATCTCAGATTCCTGATTCCGCCAACATCAAATCCTTCCTGAAATTCAAAATCGTCAGCATCTCCGCTGTTCCTCAAAAAGAGTCCTTGAACGTTCTGCTCATAGCTATTACTAACTATGGGAACAGCATCTCTCTTAGATTTGGTCCAACTTCCTTTTATCCTTCATGTCTACCGCGTCCACTTCGCTGCCCATAAAATTGTCTGTCGCCAGCAGGAAATTCCCGCCTTCGAAAGAGGAGGCAAAGATGAATCCTGAGCTAGACTCCTTCGCGAGGGCCAAACAGTATGTGGCGCTGATGATCAGTAATCAGCAGAACTCAGAGCTTTTGAAAAATACAACGCTAGGCAAAATCATCAGTCCGGGCGTTTTTCTAGCTGTGAACAAGACCAAAAATGGTGATTTCTTTTTATAAGTTCAGTGAACTATGGCTTCCTCAAGCACAATCACAAATTGGTGGAGGATGCCGAGTTGATCAACGACCAGTGAGAATTAATGAAACATCATTCAGAGTATGTGTTTACTCTGTGTTAAGGCGAATTCGCCACCTTGGTATTCCTACATGACTCCTTGGGTGCTATGAAGGTGTTTCCCTGTTCATGTGCCATGGCCATACATAGCAAGCACAAGATATTACTAACACGTAGAGTTTGATGTATGAATTCAAATAGAGGGCAGGAACTCGCTACGCAGAAGTTCTAGGCACATCCTCGGGATTCTTCCCAATCACTGTAGATTGTCCACATACAGTGCTAAAGGGAATGAAGACTTCTGCGAGATATGCAACTTTCGCTCATGAGTCGTTTAAGCTTCTTTTTGATGGTGTCATTTATCGCGGTTGCACGGTGCTTGCTTTAAGCCATATATAATTTCTGCATCTATGATTTAGCTCGTCGATTGACCTATAATTATTACTTATTTTAAAGCAATCTCTTGTATTCTATGTCCGAATCATATCTTGGAGGATTCGGTTTACCATAGAGTTTCCAATGGGAGTTACCTTGACCAAAGCTAGGGACAGTCTTCATTGGTATCCTCTAGGTATGTGTAGTTTGATATAAAGGCATGGTTCGTTTATGGCTCTTTTGAATCCCATCTTTCTTATATGATCGTTGATCAATTAATTCCACACAAGAGGAGCTTGCTTTAAACCATAGTGACTCATTGAGTTTCAATACATATTTCCCAGATCCTTTCTTTGGCCTGAGCGGAGATCCAGGAACTTGGTTCATGTAGATGTCTTCAACGAGTTCAGCATTAAGAGTTGCCTTTTTCACATCTACACATACCTAGAGGATCCTTAGCTTTGGTCAAAGTCACTCCCACTGGAAACTCTATGGTAAACCGAATTGATATTTTTTTCATACTTTGTTGAACAGCTGAAATGAAATCTTATTTGAATTTATTCAACTAAATAGAGTGGAATCTCATGTTAGTGGTGTAATAGTAATTAATATATTCAATAATGGGTGTTATAATTTTTATTTGTATATATATCTATGTTAGACTCCCCATGGGTAGTGTACTACCCATAGGTGCTCAATTTAACTGCCATGTGCGGCTAGACGCGGTATGACGTCGGACCGAGCCTGCTTCCCTTCCTCCGAGTTCTAGACCGATAAGCCCTTATCTCGATGAGGCTTATACGGTCGACCACCCGGCACGACTAGCCCGGTCTACGCTCTATCGGCCGAATCGGGTGGCGCAGTCGTGTCCGACATTTCTATATAACTAATTCCTCTTCGTTTACTTATTATCAACAAATACATCTTCTCTAGGTCTCTACACCTATCGAACCTGACAATCTAGATGCTAGATCCACCATGGGCGCTACCATGGATACAAAATTAACCTGCGACTTGCGGTTCCACGGGAAACCGTCGAGCCCCACCTGGAGAAAGGCGTATCCAATCCTTGGCCGCCTATCTCGGTTCTAGACGAAACGGTACCAGCGCCGTGGTTTTACCCAAATGCAACGTCGTGGTTTTACCCAAATGCAACGTCGTGGTTTTACTCCGATGCAGACAAATGGCACCTCTGGCGCCACTTGACCTACGGATCAGCCAGATTGGGACTTTTTGGGTCGCCAAGGCGCCCCTGCCGGTCCCAAAACTCCACTCCTGCCAATAAAGGCGCCATCGTGCCCTCACGCCGGCTGAAAGTGGTGCAATCAGGACCACGCCCCATGCGGACTGGGCCTTTTCATCTATATACCTTTGGATGATCCCCTTGTTTTAGGGATCATCAACGACTACACCTTCTCTTAAGTACTTGACGTTTAACAACTACACAAAAATCTAACATGACATTTTATAGTGAAATATATGCCCGCCTAGAGGGATAATATAACCGCTACTAATTACAATAGGTGATCATCATTAGTTTGATATTTACAAGCATCATGTGCTCTGACTATTAGTCGTAAACATAAATATAGATCTATGGCTAAATCATTTAAGATAGGAAGGTATTAGGAGATCCAGAAACAGAAAATTATCTAAAGACACCAAAAAGAATAAAACCCTCTCGGGGAATATGAAAATAAATAGGGATTTGTCGAGTGTCAAGACATATTTTCCTTTGACGTTCTTCTTCAATGGGCAGCTGGGTATTTGATGCATATAAAATTCTCCAGTAGTTCTCGATTTAGAAATGCTGTGGTTTAGTCCATTTGATGATGATCTTGTGATGTGTGGCGAAGGCATTTCTCTCAAACTACTCTAAAACTACTCTCAAACTACTCTCACTACTCTCAAACTACTCTCACTACTCTCAAACTACTCTCACTACTCTCAAACTACTCTCACTACTCTCAAACTAGTATGAGATATACCCGGAGCAACGGTTTCGTTGTCGTCGATTCCTTCAGCTTGTGTGTATCCTTTGCAACGAGTTGAGCTCTGTATTTCGTCTTTCATCGTAAGAAACCCAACCGCACCAATAAGCTTGACTTCAGGCGGACAGCTGACTGGAGTGAATGTCTTGTCATTATGTCAGTTTCTGGCCTGTGTACCATACCGTGGTCTCGCCTAATGACTCCACGATGGGCGCCGCTGAAGGACACGTGTTCGATGAAACAAGTGTAGAGGAAACACCTACCGATGTCTGAGGGGTAGCTGTAGGCGGTTTTAGCACAAGGTGAGGAGTTTGGAAGTGTGGCCTGCACAACATCAGTCTCCAACTTTCCAAATTGGGACGTCCAAAATGTCACGTCCAAAATGTCACGTCCAAAATGTCACGTCCAAAATGTCACGTCTGATACCCTATTCGCCATAACGGAACGCATTGGGAACCTGGGGCGGTTCAATAACCCTGGGAATCTCCTGCTTCGAATCGGCGTGATATTGAGCGTAGACGGAGTGAACGATTACCGTTCGTAGGTGGCTACCGTTCATGGTTCTGCCACAGTTCATGGTCCTGACCTTTCGATGGCCGAGATTGCCGAGTCGACATTCCAGCAAGGCCGTTGCATCTTGGATCTGAGTTCAATCTGGTGTGAGTTCGCTTGTCCATGCATCCAACGCATGTGTCAAGTCCCCAATGCCTTTGGGGCCCAGAAGCAAGTGCGATGCGTCCCCACACCTTCCAGCACTGGCGACTCGAGCGAGGCCAAATTGTCCATGGATGAATCGGGGTGTCGAAGTGCTCTAGTGTAAGCCGGGGTAAAACATCTTCCTTTTTGTCCATGTCCACGAACTTCCTTTTTGTCCATGCCCAAGAACTTCCTTTTTGTCCATGTCCACGAACTCTTGCGTTGGTTCGCTCGCCTGAGGACCGGCTTGGTAGTGCGCTTCGGTTCCTCGATCAAAAGTTTTCGGTCCATCTTAATCTACATATACAAAGGTGAATGCAGGCCGGGAATTTCCAAGTAAAATAAAAAAATTCAAGTGATGGGCCCTGTGCATGGTCGGCGAAAGTCGATTCCACACGTGATCGCGACGGCGCTAGCGAGCTGCGGGACTGGGCATGGCTCAAAACCCCTGAGCATGCGTGGCATCGGGCCTAGCACAAGAAAAGTCGGCACCGGAAGTGCCGCGCGTAGCCAAATTTCGAGCAAGCCAGAAAGAGCATACCAGAGCATACCAGAACACACCAGAAATACATACACTCAGGTGCACTGTGTACAGCACCTGGAAAGACGTCAAGTCATCTACATCCCAGGCCTAGGTCCAACAGAAGAGTTGATAAGATAAAAGTGCCCACCAGAAGGTCCATTTTAGGTCTCTTTCTGAAAACGCGCGCCAGGCAGAAAAATGGCGGACGACATTTCTCGTAATTGGCATGTCGCGGTTACATGCCTTGGCCAATTTACGAGGTGGGGAATGTCGTGGCGCTTCACCTCGTAAATCCGTTCTGGGGCCATAGGCCTGGTGGCTTTTAAATAATATGGCATGGGCTGGGTGATGGACTGAAAGACCAAAATTTCCTCCAATCTTTCAATTTCCCTCATCGGGTTTTTACATTCATTGCAATCCTTAATCACCAGAGCTGGGTTTCTGGGTTGAATTTATACTGCTTTATTGGAATCATCAGCTCATTTCTCTTCGACACTGACCGCCCAGTTGGTTCTTGATACATCGGCGCCACCCAAACCTACGCCTCAGAAGGATGACTCACGACCTGTGCCTCCGAAATGATTACATTGATGTACCCGTTGAACCTGAGGTCAACCCCAATTCAAGCTTGCACGAAGCAGTGTATCAACAGTACCAAGACCGCTTGAAAGCCATGGAGCTGGCGATCGAGCTCCGATTACGATCCATGAAAGAAACTGCCGCAAAGGATGCCATGAAGAATACGTGACAACTTGTCCCAAGAATGCGGACACAAGGCCGGAGGTGCACTTACGGTGTGGGCGAGACCCGGATTTCAGCCCGAGCCAAACTAGCAAACGTTCCACCTCCTCAGAGATATCCGCGGCTATGACTCCGGAAGAGTCCGCATGCTCTGGAGGCGCTATGTGCTCGTTGAGCCTCGGCTTCGAGTCTCATTTATTTTTGCAATTACATTATATATTTTTTTATGCTGTCGACAATTACTCCTGTTATCCCTCTTTTTTGCCGTTTTGAACGGTGACTTGTATATATCACTCTTTAAAAGAATGTCCATGTTTATCAACCTCTAAATATTGTTTTATCAACTTGAAAATATTGTTTTATCAACTTCAATCCAGATGTCCGGTTACGCTATAGGAAGTCCTCTAAATTGTAATTTTCTATTTCTTCATTAGCGCATACAAATAAAAACTTTGCATCTAAAGTTTGCTAACCGGGTTGGAATATTTTTCTTTTTCCAATTCATGAAATTACCCCTTTTCCTCCATCAAAAGCGCATCGTATCCAAGCAAATTCTTACACGAATTCCATAGTGATAATTGAACGGTTTCAACCTCCAAAACCAGCCACTTTCTTAGAGCCTAGATCCCTATATTTACTTTTTGAAAATCCACAATCATCTATGCTAAAATCAGATCTTCCATCAACAAATGCATAACACTCGAATGTCTCCATGATGTCCTACCCAGCTAGCAGACGCCAAGGCCACGATCGAAGCCTCTTTTGACGCTCTCTATTCGCTACTCCAATGTCTACAAGTTCGACATGGAGCTGCCCACATGCGCTGGCTTCCCAGAACTTCCAGAACTTGCAGAACTTGCAGAACTTGCCGAACTTGCCGAACTTGCCGAACTTCCAGAACTTCCAGAACTTCCCAAAACACATGCGATGGGTGCCAAACACATGTGCGTCTTTTAACTAGGGATCAACAATATCAACCCCTTTTGTCGACTCCTTGTTAAAGCCAAATACCCGAAGATGGACTTGTACCTGAAGAGGGATCATCTACACTTGTGTGGGAGGACCGGCCAGGGCCGGGTCTCGGTGGTTTGGCCCCATATCTCGGGAATCCCAATCAGGCTAGTTTCTGACGGCCAAGGAAAACTGGCCACTGCTGTTTCACGCTACATGGCGCCTTTCGAGCCGAAAGGTATCGGGCTAGCTCGCGGCGAGAATGGCATCTGAGGCGGTCGCAGCTTGCGTCCAGGGAAACGAGGTCTGGGGGGCGCTCCGCTGGTGGTCCCAGGTCCAAGCCTCGAAGGAGGACGGCCGGAAATAGACTCGGCTCTCTTCATGTGGGGTTCCGCCGGGCCACCTGGCAGCGGCCACCGCAGTGGATCCATGGGTAGCGCACTACGCATGGTGGGTCTGACAATAGCAGGCTAAAAATAGACTTGACACTTCTGCCCACTCCAGTAAGCATAGGCTAAGAGATGAATAGTTACCCAAGCAAAATCCCGAGTGCAATTGGTGGGGTGGGAATCAGTGTGCAACCACCTTGCCTTCTATGGGTGGCGCACTACCCCAGGTCGGTTGACCCTGTTGGCTTTCCCACTATACCCTGCTTTCCCACTATACCCTTTTCTTGAACCTCTTTCTTCCGCCTACGACATTGCAATTTCTTCCGCCTACGGCATTGCAATTTCTTCCGCCTGCGACATTGCAATTTCTTCCAAATGCCACTGTGTAATTGATTGATCGGCTTTGATTCTTCTAGAGGGCTCAGGTTCTTGCAGTGACCGGTGTCTACAATCTATCCTGATCACCAACGTGCGCAGAAGCTGAGTTTCGGCCTCAGTATTTCATTGGCTGCTTTTCGAAACGCCAGACAAAGGCACACCAAGGGCTCAAACCGGCATCAATCACTGAGGCGTCCTGGAGGATTCAGTGTGGTGCCAGGGAGTCATAAGGCTAGGAGAGGTGCAGTATACACCACTCCGCAGCCGATCCGGTGAAGATAGGGTGCAGGTGCTCTGGTAGTGGAGCAGGAATTGTGGCTGTGGAAAAGAAGACATGCATGATGGTGGAAATACCATGGTGGTCCATGGGTGCAAAATCCACCTGCGACGCGCACTCAGCGAGATCGCCAGCCCAAACCAAAATACTTCCCTGCGCACTCATGTTTGATGTGCATTTCCTGCTTGATGTGCAATTTCCTGCTTGATGTGCAATTTCCTGCTTGATGTGCAATTTCCCGCTTGATGTGCAATTTTCCGGGTCACCCTTTGGAAGACCCGGTTGGACCCAGCCCCTAAACCCTAGCTCTTAGCACTTCCAATGGCCTGCCGCCTTAACTCGCCGATGGTCTATCAATAGTGTTGAACTGGGTGAAGTGCGAACCTGTATCTGGGACTGCGCATGATGCAGTCCCGGGATTGTGTGCAGGATCCTGTATGTAGGATGCATCGGTGGAACACGACATTCACCCATTTCAGGACATGTGGTGCAGATGAAACTGTGGCGAATGCAGAAATATGGTCTCCGTGTTATGCAAGTTCACGTACGAGCCCTCGTCAGCCAACATGGTGGGTCCGGGAAAAAGTATTTAAGTGCGGAATGCCCGCTCAGGTTGAGGGGCATCGAGTGTGGCCAAACAGAATCCCAGTATACATGGATACACATATAGGTACGACCGAGATGATCACCTAAGTTCCAAACTCTACTAGAATCATTTACACTCTAATGGCGGTTCCAGGGTATGTGCAAGTGAGCTTACAGCTCAACAAATAGGAGAATGGACCTCCTTTTTCAGATTTGGGTGGCAGCGGCCGTGCATTTGCAGAAAAGCCAGTTTGGCAAGCCGTTTGTGAAGGTTTTGTTCTTGAAATAGACTCAAACAGCCTTGCATCTATGATCGTCAGAGGGGTGTCCTGAGTATCTTGATTGAGCAATACCCCAAACTATGGACATACCCCAAACCATGGACATACCCCAAACTATGGACATACCCTAAACTATGGTCATATCCCAAACTACGGACATGTCCCAAACTACGGACATATCCCAAACTATGGACATATCCCAAACTATGGATATACCCCAAACTACGTACATATCCCAAACTATGAGCATATCCCAAACTACGGACATATCCCAAACTATGGACATATCCCAAACTACGGACATATCCCAAACTACGGACATATCCCAAACTACGGACATATCCCAAACTACGGACATATCCCAAACTATGGTCATATCCCAAACTACGGACATATCCCAAACTACGGACATGTCCCAAACTACGGACATATCCCAATTTACGGACATATCCCAAACTACGGACATATCCCAAACTACGGACATACCCCAAACTACGGACATACCCCAAACTACGGACATACCCCAAACTATAGAAGTATTCACAACAGAGGTCCGTCAAAACTCTGTCTTTCAACAGACCTTCCAATGTGCCGACTGCCTCAGTGAGGCACCAGCCTACAAGATCTGGCGTTACAGATTTGGTGCCTACAACCTCTGCTCTTTCTCCGATGCCATTTCTACAGTTTGGCTAAGCTCAATTGCGTGGTACTTGAAATAACCGCCCCAGCACGGGGACGGTCCAACAAATAGTGAATGTCAACGAATCCGTTTGCCATATCAGTCAAGGGATAGCCTAAGAAGGAAAAGAAGAAGAAACAAGTAAACAGTAGTGGGACAAGTCAAGGAAAAAGAGAAAGGCATGATCCACTCGGCCCATTTCCACTCTTCTGCCACCTTCGTCTAACCGGCCGTTTGTCTCTGCTCTTTGACCAGCCCTTGCAGTATCACGTCCTGGCACCTTCTTTAGTATGCTGGCGCAGGATTGCTTGCATGGACCTCGAACATGACCAACCATTAAGTGTTTGTTGGCCACAGTACACCACCATGGCTTGGCCCGTGGATCATGCTTCCTCTCCACCTTTTGTCGCCTTCGCCTCTTGCCGCCTTCGCCTCTTGCCGCCTTCGCCTCTTGCTCTCGCAAACTATTCTAGTATACATTACGAACTATGTATACGAACTATGTATCGAACTATGTATACGAACTATGTATACAAACTATGTATACAAACTGTATAGTACAACTGACAATGAGCAGGGTGGCCAAACACTTGATCACCACTGGCATGGCTGGCGGTCCCATTAGGAACGTCGACAGTCTTGCCACACCCGCACATCAGGCATGCCAGCGAGGGCACATCAGGCATGTCAGCGTGGGCACATCAGGCATGTCAGCGAGGGCACATCAGGCATGTCAGCGTGGGCACATCAGACACGCCAGCGTGGGCACATTCCAAATACCTAAGAGTCAAAGGCCTCGGCCATGGTCACCAAGCGCTTGATGCCCGTGAGCCAGTTGCCTGCCTCGGCCGCGTTGTTGGTGCTGATTTCCTGGTTCACGGCTGCTGCGGTGGCGAAATCCTTGGCGTCCAACGAGGACGCCACCTGGCTCAAAAGATCCACGGCTGCTGGCGACACTTTTCCGAGGTTCAAGTCGCTGAACAAGAGCTTGAGCCTCTTGTCCATGTCTGCCACGTGCTTGGCATACTTGGGAGGCGCCTGAGGCTGGATCCGTCCCAAGATGGCCGTGAAGGTATTCTGGATCGACGACACCTGCGCTGGGGTCTGTTGTGCCGCACTAGCTTCGGCGGTCTCATTAGCGTGTTTTGCTCCCACTGGTGCTGGTGCTGGTGCCTGGCTCACTGGAGGTGCTGGTGCTGGTGCTTGGCTCACTGGAGGTGCTGGTGCTGATGCCTGGCTCACTGGAGGTGCTGGTGCTGGTGCTTGGCTCATTGGAGGTGCTGGTGCTGCCACCTGAGGCCCGGCTGGCTCCGATGGGTCATGCTGGTTGGTGACTGCGCTGGGTGCGTTTCTGGCCGCGCCGCCAGAAGTAGACTGGATGGGGGGTCCTGGTACTGGCTGCGCTTGGGCGGGAGGAGCGTATTGGTGAGCTCCCATGTTGTTTGCGGGTCCGTTGGCGGTACCATTAGCAGGCGGAGCATATGGGTTGGGGCTCTTGGTGGCTGCTGGCGCCGCAAATTGGCTAGCTGTTGGCTGCCCCGACCTTCCTCCAATCGGAGGCGTGCTGAATGCAGTTCCCAATGGAGGTGCTCCTGCAAGGGGCGCAGCCACGGGTGGCGGTGCTAATCCCGTAGGTGGAGGCACAACTCCCGTCGGTGGCATAACTCCCGTAGGTGGCATAACTCCCGTAGGTGGCACAGCTCCTGTAGGTGGCACAGCTCCTGTAGGTGGCATAACTCCCGTAGGTGGCGCAACTCCAGAAGGCGGAGGCGCAACTCCAGAAGGCGGAGTTCCCGCAGGCGTAGATGTTCCGCTTCTACCAGCCACATTGGGCAACTTTGGCTGGTACGGATTGCCCGACTGCGACCCTCTTCTAGAACCACCTGCGGCCCGCGTGACTGGCGGTGGTGGGGCAAACACTTGAGAGGTTTGCCTGCTTGGGCCCGCGGATTTTTGGCCCGCACTCAGAGACGAGATACTTCTCGAGGGCCCCGGTCTTCTAGGCGCGAAGCTGGGCGTGTTCGTGGGCGAAGGCGTGTAAGGGTTCAGCACCGGTTTGGACGCCGTAGGCGCAACGAAGTTGTTCAGCGGAGGCGCAGCATAGGTAATTTTGGCCGGCGCGGTTGCCGTTGGGGCATAAGGGTTCTTGGGGGCGCCCTTAGGAGCAGCGTTCAACCCGCCGCCCATTGGGGCGTTGGAAACCAGCCCATTGGTGCTGTGTGCTGGAGATACTGGCTCGGCGGGGGCATACCTGGCGCTCGCCCCAGGCCTGGGCGTACCGGGGTTAGAGCCTTTGGTCACAACGCGGTTTTTGGGGACAGGTGGTTGCACCGCAGCTGGGGCGGCTCTTGAAACAGGTGGAGGCGGCTGAATTTGCGCCAGCGGCACTCTGGGAACGGGTGGTTTGGGCGTGGGTGCCTGGGGCGGTTTGGGCGAGGGCGCCACCGGATTGGTCAGAGGACTGACGAATCCCAACCCCTGGTATGTGGTGGCTCCCGCCTGGCGCCTCGCTGCTGGCTTAGCTGCCTTGAACGTGTCCGGCAAGTCGTTCCAGCCGTCGGTTTCGTTTTTATTGGGAGCCGTTGGGGGAGGAGGAACAACAGATGCTTGCGTGGCGTTGTTGTAGGCGCCCACTGCAGGTGGCCCGTACAAACTGGACTGTGTGAATGAAGGCGTTGCTGGCGGCCGCACCACTCCAACTGGTGCACCGCTTGGTTGCATTCCGCTGAAGGAAGGCCGCTTTTCCTCGGGGTTCGGATTGTATGGGTTGTACGCTGGTGCCGCGTGAGGCTGCGCTGGTGCCGCTGGGACGTACGGATTAGCGGCTCCGTTGACCCCTGCCGCTGAGTAACTCTGGCTTAAAGGCACGGCGTTTGAAGATGGCGCCCGGGGCGGGATGCCCTGCTGCATGGATGCACCTAGCGAGGGCTTGAGACCACCGCTGTAGCGTCCTGTTCTAGCTGCATGGCCGTTTCCTGGAACATTTGCCTGCTTCGTGGGTGAGTTCCTGGTGGCTTTTGCAATGCGGTCCTTCTCTGTTTTCAACCCAGCAAAATCCTCGGGCAAAATGGCCATGAACTGGTCCGCGAGTTCGAAATAACCACTCGATGCCGCCATGTTGGTGAACTCGAATATAGCCTCGCAAACGGGCTCAATGGCAGGGCCCTCAAGGGGTCCACCAAGCTTCGATATCGACCGGTAAACCGAGAGCTTCTCAACAAAGCCGGCCAAGGCCAAGTACCTGGCGTCATGAGGCGACGAGATGCGCTCGTTCTCGGTCCGCAACAAATCCTCTTCGAGCTCAGGCAAATCGCCTAGCCAAATGGCCGACACCTTGTCCAATGCGTTGCCCGCCAAGTAGCAAGTGAAAGCATCGTTCCTGCTCTCCTTACTTGCGGAGTCATTTTGCATGATCCGATCGCCCAACTCCACCATTCTGTGATTGAAATCTTCTTGGTCCTTGCAGAACGCTGCTACACTGGCAGCAATATCTCTCCAGTCTGAGATGTCGGCATTAGCGACAATATCCGAAATGTCTTTGTAGGAGGCCGAGTAAATCAAACGCGATGTCACATTGGATCCGGACTGAGAGAAGTAATGATTTTTCACCTTCTTTCTGATGTCGTCGCTCTGATCCAAGGCTAAGATCAACGCTTCGGTCAACTTGCCTTCTTCCAAGCATAACGAAACGGCCTCCGGGATCTTGTAGTTCAAAAGTAACTTTGCCAACCGGGATTCCAGCTGCGAGTCGGTCTCTTGGATGATCTTGAAGGGGCCAGTTGGAACGTAAATATCGGCGCTCTTTTTATCCTTGATATCCTTAGAAAGACTGGAGAAGAAAGCGTCATCGTTTTCAGGCTCTAAAGCAGCGTCTTCACCCAACAAGTCAGCATCGAGATCAAGAGTGGGCTCAGCAGGCACTTCATCCACCAAAGTTTTAAACAAGTCGCCCTTTCCTTGGATTTGCAATTTCAGCAACACCTCCCAGTCAGACTTATCGGAGGAAGACCCCGATAACCTAGCCTCAAGAATCTTTGAATAATCGTCGGACTTGATGGCTTCCAGCAATTCGGCTAAAACATCGTTGGCAGGATTTTGGGATAGGAACTTGGACACGCGAACCTGGCCTTTGCCGTTGGAATTGTTCACCGCGACAAGCTTAGCGCCAAAGCCAAAGCTGGCGGTGCAGGGTCGCTTGAGCCAGGAAGGTGCCTGCTGCACCTCGAAAACGGCCTGCTGCACCTCCGTGGTGGCGATATTTGACCAGAACTCATCCTCGTTGTTGGAACGCACTTTTTCAGCAACGGGAGGGGAAGTATCCTGCAAGGTCTGGATGACGATCTTGGCATCAAAAGACGCAGTAGCAATGACGTCCGGCGCTCTAGGGGCAAAGCGGGTCAAGAACGCCCAGTTGGCAGCGCTGGGGTACTCGCCGAGCTTTATCCCAGAGATAGGGTTCCACAACATGGTAGTATTGTCTTTCCCCGAGGAAATCAATAAGTTGGGGTCTTGCGCACACCAGTCCAAAGACAAGACACCCTTGGTATGGCCCTGCAAGATGTTTTCTGGCTCTGAGGCGTTTCTCAAGTCCCACAGCATGATGATGGGGCACAGATCACTCTGGCTGGACGTGATCAACTTGGTCAGTTGCGTGGGGTGCCATGCCACGTGCGAGAAGTCTGCGCGACCCAAAGATCCGTTGTATGACAAGTGCAACACCTCTCTCTTCAGTTTCAAGTCCCAGATACTAGTGTAGCCAGAATTGCTTGTTGACGCCATGATGTGAGGCACGCTGTTGTTCCAAGCCACGCACGAAATCTCGTCCATGGGAGTCATAGGTCTGCCCGGAATAAATGGCTCGGCAAATGTCTTTAAATCCCAGACGTATATCTGACCTTGCAGACCACCGGAGGCTAATATGTGTGGCTGAAGCGGATTGAACAGCAACGACTTGACCACGCCGGAGTGCTTTGTGGAGGAGTGGATCGTGGCGCTTTGCAAAGAGCCTTTCTTGATCAAGGTTTCCACATTGTAGAATTCCACGAGTCCCGTTTCAAGCGCTGCCACCAACACTCCGTTAGCGTAGTCATCAAAGGGCGACAGCCACGCCAACGCATGGAATTTGTGGTCCACTTGGGCGGAGAATATCGGGCCATTAGACTGGGGCCCAAAAGGGTCCCAAATCTCCAATGTGGACGCCGACGAAAAGTTCAAGTCCACTGCGCCGGCCACGGATGCTACTGCCAAGAGCGGGATCACGTCGTGGCTCCACGCAATGGTCAGCGTTCTGATGATCTCTTTTATCTTCATTTGTAGGGGTCGTGTGGAGAGAAAGCACCGCGTAAGAGTTCACACGGGGCGCAAGCAGCCGAAAAAGAGCCAAGGAAGGAACCGGGGCTGGCGGGAAAAATTAACAAGGGAGGACTGCAGCCAGTGTGTCAAGAGAAGAAAGTGTTCTCGGTGGACGGTATTGCTGCCGTAGATGAAAGTTGTGGAAATTTGACAACGCACCGGCGCGGGGCCCGGTGCAGGCCGTCGTATGGACTGTATGCAGGCTGCGAGTCTCGGGTGTATACCAGGAGAGGGGTGCTACGCGTTTGTTCAGGGAGCTCGAGCCGGGGTGAGTACGGCTTCCGTGGCGAATGCACCATCAGTTTCAGGCTGGGGTGCTTTGAAAGGGCCCCGAAGAGGGCGCGTCACGTGCGCGCACTGCATACGCACTCGCCAGTTTTATGGCGGCACGGACATACATTCGTACACCCGCCGCACATCCGTACACCCAGAACCTTTCCGTACGGCGAAAGCACCTCGGCACCGCTGAGGGTACACCGTCTGAGATTTCGTGCATGACATGCCTGGCCGGTGTCATGCATAGCTGCAGAAGGGCCGGGGCAGATGCCATGTGACCACCCCCATCCGTGCATCCCATCCCTTGTTGGGGGCGGAGGACTGTCACGCGTCCTGGCGCCGAGACACGCTGGCCGGCGCCGAGACTATGCGCTCTCTTTCCGGGTGCATATAACTCGGCTTCTCTTCTGGGGTGCATATAACTCGGCTAGCCGTACGCAGGCGTCCCCTGGCCCGCCATCACCGCTGTCTTAATCCAGGGGTTCCCTACACCTTTCCCGCTCACAGCCATCACATTCGCTCGCCTCCCTTTTCCCTGGCACGCCCCTCAATCAGCCGCGGTCCCTCGCCCTGTCCCCTCTTTCTCTGCCAATGACGTCGCTTCACAGAATCAACCTCCTAGTGATTCTCCGCTACCTCAGGACTCGCGTCTTGGCCCCAGCTGCCCGGGCATACGTATTTGCCTATCTTTATATCACGGTTCCGAAACTCGTTTCGTACGTGACTATGGCATTCAAAAAAGGCGACCATGCTGAGCTCCTTCGCAAGGTCAAGAAGACGCTCATGAGCGCCACCAGGCTGGAGAAGTTCCCTGCGTTGGCCTGCAAATTGCTGCTCATCATCAACTTGCTCGAGCCAGGGGTGTACTCACTTCTCAGGCGGACACGAATGTTCTCCACTAGGCCGCTGGCGCGTTTCTTCAGCACCTTGGTGGCCAGCTTTGTGTCGTCGTTGGTGACCTTTGAGAAATACCAAAGCCACGTGATCACGTATGGCCGCCACAACTCCTTGGACCTTACCCTTCTAGTTGCGACACGCGGCTTGGATACCGTGCTCTCGTCGGCGCTTTCGTCGGCGCTCTCGTGGTCGCCGTCCACGCTCTCGCTGCGGGACTTGTCCCAGGTGGGCGACGGGCTCTTGTTTGTCGCTTCGTCCACACTCATCATGTTTCTGTGGTTTTTTCATCCGAAGAGATTGCCTCCTGCATACCGCAACTGGATCACCTCCGCTGCTGAGATGGATAGTGGAGTTGTGCAGGCGCTCAGGTCGCTCAAGGAGGGCCACACGCGCTACGGCACCGAGTCCGACATCTTATACGACTATGCCGACCGGCTCGGCCAGCCCCGTGATAAGGTGTCGTTTGTCAAAAACCAGCCGCTCACCTGTGAAAGTGTGCACGCATTCACCACCAAGAGCTGTGAGCTCCACGCCATGTACAGGTTTTTGCGGGGGTTCAGGTTCGCCTTCAAGTTGTACGGCACCTTGAACCTCATAATGCTTCTTGTCCCAAAGAAGCAGTTCTCCATGCCGGCCCGGCTACTCCGCGCCTTGACCGCCACCATCCGCTCCTCGTGCTTCTTGGGCTCGTTCATTGCCTTGTGCTGGTACGGCGTGTGCTTGGGCCGCACACGACTTTTTCCCGTGCTCTTCCCCCGCGTGCCCAAGACTCGCTGGGACGATACCATCTGCGTGGCGCTGGGCTCTTTCTTATCGGGCTTCAGCTGCTTCGTGGACTCGCCGCAACGCCGCAAGGAATTAGCCCTCTTCGTGGCGCCTCGCGCCGTGGGCACCTTGATCTCCACCGATCCCACGCCGCGAAACCTCCAGCTCGAGAGACTTGCCTTTGCTTGTAGTATGGCGGTGTTGGTGGCGTATGCCAAGAAGGACGCCAAGAGCGTGCGAGGCATTTTCGGGAAAGGCTTGGAGCTAGTTTTCTCCCTCAAGTCGCGTGCCTGACCACGTGCGCGCCGCCGGTGGTCCTGGCCCTCAGGTCTCCCCTACAACTGGCGCTAATACTGGTCTTTGAACTAGGCTTTGGTCTTTGAACTAGGCTGTGATCTTTGAACTAGGATGTGGTCTTTGAATTAGGATGCGGTCTTTGAATTAGGATGTGGCCTTTGAATAGACTTTGATATGACTCCGGCCCCCAACATCCCTGGGGCCGAGTCGTGTCCGGTCCCGTAGAACGATGGCGTGCTCCTGCATCCAGTGGCGCGGGTGTTGGTGAGCAGACATCACCGTTTACCGCAGGGCTTCCACGCCATCACATTATTTCCGCTATTGTTCTAACCGCTCCTTTGTTTCTGGACATTACGCCGCAAGAACGCGCTTCAAGCCAGCCCCAAGAGTTCTGCCTCCAGTGTTTCAGCCCCAAGAGTTCTGCCTCAAGAATTGCAGCCTCAACCCGGTCTCTGGCCGTGATTCCCCTGTTCTTCCCGCTTATATCACTGACTCCTTCAACTGGTTCATTTGCGGTCTTGCTCCGTTGCTACTACCTGCCCCCTTATATCCCCCCGCCGCCCACCATCCAGTGCCGCCCACTTCAGCCAATTGGCATTTCTGTTACTATAAGCCAGTTGGCATTTCTGTTACTATAAGCCAGTTGGCATTTCCTGATACTATAGGATGGAGGAGGAAACCACTTTGGAGTTCGAGCTCCCCGTGGCGCCGCCCATGTCCAACCCCTTTGCCGCGCACTTGGAGCTCACGCATGCATTGAAGTTGCCCCCTGACGATACCTTGCTATGGCGCATCTTCGATATCCTCGCCGGACTCTGCGATCCGTTCACGCAGCCCGAAGATAATGACACCGTGCCGTTGAGCGTACACACATTGAGCAGTGTGGCCATAACGCTCTCATACCAAACCCTCGTCGACATCCGCCGAGAAGCCGCGGCAGATGGCAAACACGAGGGGGAGGAAAAAGCTCTGGACTCGGCGCTGGATGCCGAGGAAAACGACAGTGACGAGGAGAGCCCGGCGCACAAGAGCCCCAGGGACCCCTGGGTCACTTTCGACAATCCTGAAGTGGCCTCGCTCCGATTCACGCTCTCCGCCAAGTTCTTTGCCATTCTCCAGGCCATCAGCAGGGTGTTGCGCGCCGACGATGAGTTGCGGGTGCGCTACTTGCACAACGACGTCAAGAATTGGGAAGCTACGGCAAAGTACTGGCTTCCCAGCTTAGGCGATAGGCTACAAGGCCTAGATTCCAACGACAGGCGCTTCTCCGACCTGTGGCTGTCCCTCAAGCTCCTCTACTACATCTGCTGCGTGGTGATCATGGCGTTGCACCGGTTGTTTGCGCCTTCGGATGGGTCCCCTTACAACCAGGCCCTCAATCCGTATCTGGAGCATTTTCTCCGCCTCTGGAAAACCCACACTAGCATCATCGCCTTGGCTCTTGAGATGGACCGCGAACTCGAGGAGGAGGCCTGGGTCACCAAGCTGGAGTACCTCGATACACCCTATATCGTCAAGCGGACGCTTTTGGGATCCTCCGCCGTGCGGTGTGTGTTGGCATACGTCCTCGAGCCGACGCAAGGCAAAGACTTCTCGAAGCCCAAAGTCAATGGAGCCGTTGCTTCCGATCATGGGCCCAAAGCGGGGCCTTTGGTCCCCAAGACCGATGCTTCAACCCCTCAGTTGGGCGAAAATGGCCGGCCTTGCCTTGAAAACGATCTATTCTATGATTCGCTCCTCGACTTTTATGATCCCTTGGCCCGAACTGCAAAGGGTTGTGGGGCCATCAGCTCCGACAAGCGGCTCCATGCGGTGGTTGCTTTGGTGCGCCGCCTGCTCCTCTCCATTTCGCCATTCGCCGCTGCCAAGCCTGCCAAAGGTAACTTTGATCCTAATGCGTTCCCCCATTTCGACCACGAGGACTATCTCCTGCGTGTGCAAGCCCGAGACTCGCCGTATGGGTCCGCATCCGATCTTTCGGTGGATGTCTATTACCAAGACCAATTTGACGATGACATCAAGTACGTTTTCGGGTACTTTGATTCCGATGACGAAGAGTCTGGCAACCCCTCCAGCAAGGACGACAATGAATCAGTTAAAAGCGACGTGGTGTTCGGAATGGCAGAGCGCCAAATGGAAGATGAAATCGAGTTCGACGAGCAAGGCCGTGATTGGCGTGATTGTGCCAGGGGAAAGAACACAGAGTTCACGGCGGCTTTCTTGCTGTTGGAGGCCGAGCTGAAGAAGCTCGGCGACGAGCGCTTATCGGACCATTTCTTCTTCACATGGTTCGAGTTGCAGCAAGCGCTTGAGTTTTTGGCGCTAGCCAAAATCGAAAACGTCGACACCTTCATCCACCGCGTGGGCCAAGTAACCGTGAATACCGTTGCCAAGGCCATTGGGGACGAGATGCATGGCAGGTTCAACAAAATCAGTCCGGACAAAATCCACAAGCACTTGGTGTCGCTCGTGCGTGCCGATCTTTTCGTCAAAGCCCATGAGGAGTTGCCGTTGCTCGAGTTTTTCCCCACCACCAACTTCGAGCTCATCTTGCTCCGAAACCCCTACTGTGCATTAGCGCTTCTTGACGAGTTGTTCATGTGTAAGGGCTTGCGCCGCTCGCTTATCTGGTTCTTGACCCACAACGTCAACCCCCTGGTCATGCTCATCTCCTATGTGTATGAGTTTGTGTCAGGTCTCCGAGGAAACTCCAACAAACGCCAGTCCAAGTACAAGTTCTCCCGCCAAGGCCACTTGGAGATTACGCCGGTGGAGCAACTGATGATCCTCCACGAGCTATTCACTCTTGTCGGAACGCTAGCATCTGCTGACGAGCCCAAGATTTCCCAGCTGACAGCCACACGAATCATCCTTTGCCTCTGCGTGATGATCAAAAACTTGGTGCTGAACAACATCATCAAGAAGAACACTGACGATCAGTTTGAGAACTATGCCCACGATATCCAGGTGGTGCTCGTGCCGTGGATCGGGAAGGTGCCCGAGGCGCGTGACTTGTTCTTCATGTTCAAGCTGGAGGATTATCGTGCAGTGCCTGAGCCCGACGACGTTTTGGAGCTCGAAGAGAAGACCGTGCAGGATGTCGGTGACATCTTGGAGGTGATTGACTCGCTCCGAGGACTCGATCCGGCCGAGTACGCTATCAAGCTGCAGGAAAAGGCGGTCGTGAGCTGCTTCCGAAGCTTCGCCATGCGGCTCTTCAGCCACATCAACCTGCATTTTGGAGAGCTGGGCCTGCTGCACTCATCTCTCCCCGTGGCTTCCAAGGCCTCGGAGGACTATGGCCTCTTTCTCACCCACTTCAACGAGTTGGCCCGAAATTCCACGTTTGTGGATGCCGTCACGGATATGATGGACCAGCACGAAGCCATCATCGCTCAAGATGATAAGTTGCCGAATTGCTTGGATGGCGGTGCCGGCACACAACTAGACTCGGAGTTTAGCGACGCTTTTCTCAATGGTGAAGGCGGCTTCCAAGAATCTTCGCCGGCCTCTGACAAGAAGAAGAAGAAGAAGTCCAAAAAGAAAAGAGGCAAGAAGAGATGAAATTCCAGCAAGGATTCCTGTCTGCTCGTTGAACTGTCACTCCATCTCCAACCACTCACCTGCTCCATTACATCTGGCATGAGTAGGAGCCAAGAAGGCCAAGACTGAATCAGTTTGAGGGAATACGCAGAGACTCATTCCGGGCGATATCTGGTATTCTGGGAATGACTATTTTCCGGAATAGACAGTGTCCGGAACGACAAGTGCCTGGGATGGACAGTGTCCGGAACGACAAGTGCCTGGGATGGACAGTGTCAGCAATGGTGGTTTCGGGTCCAGAGTATTGAAGACTAATGTTTGCTGCAGGCACGGGTGGATCACACAAATTGGAGCAATCGGTCAAAACACCAGACCACTCCATAATTGCCCCGGAAACAACCTCACTGCTCGTCCCAATATGTTGAGCTCCTTGATGTTTGTTTTTTGATCGCCTCTATATTATCAAGAATGCGCGGGATGTTCTTGGGTGGGAATTGAGTGGAAGTTCTTGAGTGGAATGTTCTTGGGTGGGAATTGAGTGGAAGTTCTTGAGTGGAATGTTCTTGAGTGTGACTTCTTGAAGAGGAAGCTCTTGATAAGGTCGTGAGAATGCGCTCTTGATTGGGCCGCATAGAAACTCACTTCTTTCTTTACATCTCCACAGGGTCTGTCACGGCAGACTGCACCATCAACCTTCGTGGGTGTACTCGCCTGATCGTCTCGTGACGCATTTCCAAGCCAAGGCAAAGTGTGCCACTTCTGGATTTTGGCCTCAGCTCTCCCATTTTTCACCAAGGAGCTTCCGAAGATTTGGTGTGGCTCATTTCTTTTCCAATATCTTGTGTATAACTGGCCTCACTGCCTGTAAGCCTCTCCACGGCATTTCTCGGTGCCACTGTAAGAGTGCATTTATCGGAGTCTTCTCCTTTCTCCGAACATTCAAATGAAATACACCATCAGTCTGCTTGAAATTTGTCGGATTGAACATTTCGTGCTTCGAGATTGCCTCTTTCATGACTCCCTGGAACGAATTGCATGGTCCCGTGGAACTCACTCCCTTGATCAAGATACCACGGGCCAGCAACCAGGCCGATAGCCGGCCGTCACGTGCGATGCGGCACGTGTACACGCGCGACATCCACCCAGCGCCCTCCACTTTGGTTGGGCCCACCAATGTTCAGCAAGGCAATCCGTGGTCAATCGAGAACCCTCTTCAGAATGTCCCAAAGAAACGTCATGACTCCTGTACGTGAAAACGGATCTCATAATCACTTCCATTGTTACTAACCCCAGGTGAAAACCTCTAACGCACCTCCCCCTGCAGCCTCTTACTCCCAGGCAATCAAAGTCAACGGTATGTAACCAATTCGCTTCCACAAACTTGGAAAAAAGATTTCTTTCATGCTAACATTAGGCTTTATCTATGTTTCCGGCCAGATTCCATACACCCCCGAAAACAAGCCATTGTCGAGCAGCCCCTCAATCGCCGAGCAGGC